>PVLD010003535.1:83710-101065 GCA_004027595.1 Dinomys branickii | reverse complement strand
CATTATCTTCCCTGTGATAATAACTGTACTCCTGGGTTTATCTATATCCTTGGACTCTCACCTTGGGAAGAGATATAACTGCCTCAGACTATACTATAACATACAGGGGTGTAAACACACTTGGCTTTCATTTCTTACATAGAAGTTATTCCTTAGCTCCTTGACTGGTAGGTTAATAGGTGTTTCTGAGTGTAAATAGCTAAAAGAAAGCACTTAAAATAATAAAACTGCGGGAGTTCCTGGGTATTGCTTTAAGATCATACATTTGCATAGACTGTAAGGGAAAATCTTCTAATGTGAAAACGCAACGCAGCTTTGCGTTTGGGTCGCTGGACCAGAAGGATTCTTGTTACCTCACTCCCAGGGCAACTGAAGCTCTGCTCGCGTCTGCCCCCGGGGCACAGCTGAGAATCACTCCAGCCTTCTAATAAACGCCTCGGATCCGAGATGAGGCCTCTTCTACTTAGGTGTCTGGCTGAATCGAACTGGCTATTCTCATTCTTCTCGTCGCCGAGCCTCATGAGTTTGAGAGTGCCCACCAAGCGAGACCTGTTAAGACGCAGTCATCAAACTCAGCTGGTCCAGTGAAAGAGAAATGAGCGCTGCATGCATAATTCAGGTGGAGGGACCCGATAAAGCTCTCTTTGTGGGATGTACTTTAAAGTCGATGCAAAGAGACAATTATTTTCAGTGTGTATGATTTATAAACCTCTGATTTATCTGTGACTCTAAGACATGCCGAAGGACAGATGTGTGCACCCCACAGGTAATCCTGAGGCTTTGAAATAAGGAAGGTTTTCACCTTCCCAGATCTCTATTAGGCAACAATCGAGGGGCCAGTTTTGTTTTTTTTTTTTTTCATTATTTCTCCTTCCCCATCCACCATCTGGCAAACCATATAAGAAGTTAAGTAAAATAATTCTAACATTAGAGAAAAAAAATCTGAAGTCTTCAATGAACAAAGTCATCCTCCAGGAAATCAGCCTCTGGATACCTGAGAATTCATTCAAAGTCTGAAATTTTTTAAAGTACTTGGACACACTGATTTTTTTCCTGTTTTTTTTTCTCTTAATTTTCAGTTGGTAAACAGGTTTCAAACCTGTTGACATCTTTCATAAAACTGTCACTTCATGGAAAATCTAGTCTCCACCACAACCACACCCTCTCACTACCATATCACAATCACCTCACAATTTTCCTTCCTTTCATATAGTGATGTATCCTTCATGTAGTTGTTAGAATTATCATTGTAAAAGTAAATTTAATTATTTCAGCTCTTACTTAAAATCATCTGATAGTTCTCCACACTGAACTGTTTTCCAATAAACAGGAAGAAAACCAAACTGGTAATAGCTTTAGCCTAGTCTACCAGCCTCCTTGGCCCCTATTCTCTGGGGAATCTCAGACGCAAACCTACTAGCACAGCATGTCTTTGTGCTTGTAGGCTCTGCTCACTGCTGCAAGCACGCCGTCCTCTTGTTTTAATCAGTCTGGTGAGCTCGACAGAAACTTAAAGGCATCTTCTGTGAAGCCATTCTCCTTCCTCCCGAAGTGCTTTGCAGTTGTCAGTGTATCTTATCTCCTCTTCAGAAGGCAATAAACTGTCTGAGACAAGGATTTTATAATTTTTCCAATGCCAAGTACAATGCCTGGCACACAGTAGGGGCTTGGAAAATTCTTGAGTGAATAATTGAATAAATTTTGAATACTTCTGCTGAGAGAAGCTATGCTTCATTCTCTAACTGTGTTCTTTTTGTACGCCAGGAAAAAAATCTGCTTTCTTCCAGAGTGGCCATTGATTTGACATTGCAGTTGTACAAAGGGCAGCAAAGTTACATGCAACCATGTCCCCTTGGAATTGGAAATGTGTTCTGTGGACAAGGAAATGCAAACACAAAAAGGCAAAATTTTCATATCTCATTGATACAATGGGAGAATAAGAATAGCAAATATGGGCTGAGAAATAGCTTGGTAGTACAGGGTTTGCCTAGCACATATGAGACCCCTGGGTTTGATCCATAACATCACAGATTTTTTTAAAAAGACAAACTCACTGAGTATATTTGCCTTATATGGATTCTCCAGATATTTTGGTGAATTATTGGCTGTTAGTATAGGGATTTGGAGAGTCTCTTCACACCCCCCTTGGTGTTGCCCGGGATCAAGCTGGAGCCTCTAAAATGCAGGGCAAGCACTCTACCAATGAGCTATGCTCCAAACCCAAGTCTCTAACTTTTAAATGAATATTAGACCCACTAATTTAATTTTATGCTCAGGCAGATTTCCATCTTGTTCTATTGACCAAATTTATGAGCAAGATCAAGGTTATCACGGTGTTGCTGCAGCTCTGCTTTCATTTTCTAAGATTAAAGTCCTCTCTTGCTCTCAATATAGAGATGCATCATCCTCAGAAGAAGCCAGTGTACGTTTTTAACTCTTTCACACAGATTAGCTACTTGATCATTCCAACATTTTCTCACTGAATAATAACAATGACAGTGTCTGTCTACTTGATCTGGATCAATAAATATATTGATGGTACACATGGATGATACACACATAAATACATCTCTCCACACATGACCCTGACTAAAACCTTAAGGTCTAGCAGTTATATTCCTCTTTTTCTGATGAGATAACTAAGATTTGAGGGAGTTAAGTATATTGCCTAGGGCCAGATAGCTAAGACACAGAGTGGTGTTTTGAAGTTGGATCTGTCTGGCTTCAGAGTCTATGAATTACAATCAGATTCCATTTCTTCTTGTTCTCTACTGTACTCTTTTTCCTCCTCCCACTTGTTCTTTCTTTTTGAGCAGTTTCTTTCCTTTTCACAATATTTATTACACCTTTCATATTTTATTTACTCTTTCAGGTTCTTACACTAGGGAGCTAATACGATGTGTACACGTGTGAGTCTGATTTATTTCACTTGTGAGTATGGTCTCTAGTTGCATCCATTTACCTATAAAAGCCTTGAATTTATCTTTCTTTATATCTGAGTAATATTCCATTATAAAAGAATACCATGTCTTTTTATCCATTCCTCAGTTGATGGGCATTTGAGCTGTTTCTACTATTTAGTATTACAGATTGCACTGCTATAACCATGGGCGCACATATATCACTGTGGTATGATTTTTTTTCAATTCTTCTGGAGAAATATCCAAAAGGGAAATAGCTGGGTTGAATTGGATCTCTAATTCTAGTTTACTGAAGAATCTCTAGACTGATTTCTACAGTGGTTGCACCAGTCTGCACTTCCACCAACAGTTGGGGGGAAGAGAAAGTAGGTAAAAATATTGAAGACATGGAGAGTTCATGAACAAAAACCAAACTGCACAGTAAATATTTCAAAGAATCAACAGCTGGGATCTCATCTTAGTGAAAAGCTTTTGCACAAAGAAAGAAATCACCGACGGAGTAAAAAGAAAACCCACAAATTGGGAAAAAATTTTAACCAATTGTCCCTCACACAAAGGACTTCTATCTAGAACACATTAAGAATTAAAAAATAAGGTCCCCTAAATTCAAAGACCCAATACAAAAATGGGCATCTGAGATGAATATATAGTTCTCAGATGAAGAAAGACAAATGGTAAATAAATACATGAAAAATGTTCAACATCATTAGTCATTTGAGAAATGCAAATTAAGACAACACTGAGATTCCATCTCACCCCAGGAAGATGATAGCATCGAAAAATCAATGAATAACAAATGCTGGAGGGACTTTGGGGCAAAAGCAACCCCTCTCCACTGCTGGTGGGAATGTAGGCTGGAACAAAATATATTTCAATTTGAAAAATCAGACACTGTTTCACAACAGGGCTATACAAATTTTGTATTTATATAAATATGCACTGGAAAATTGCACAAGAAATCAGTGAAAGTATAGGTAGTGTAATGATACAATTTTCTGTTCAAAGCAGGATAATTTTATATTTACAGAACAGTTGCAAACAATAGCGGAGTTCCTGGGTACCTTTCCCCAGTTTATGCAAATGTTAACATCTGACATAGTAAGTACTGCCACCAATTGGCTGGGGATCTTTTTGCTCACTTGTACAGAAATCATGAATTGGCAAAGTGCAGCTGTCTTGATGTTGGTAGCTTTGTGCTTTGAGTGTCCTTAGTATTACAGCTCCCAGTTTTGAGTTCGGCATCCTTAGTTCTTAGTGTTACAGCTGCGGGCACCTCCCAGGTGCACTCTCAGCTCCTCACCATCTGGGGCTCTCACCCTTCTTGGCAGCTTCCTGGGGCTTTTTATCCACTTTCACTGTCTCTTTTTATAGGCGTCCACCGGTCCCCTCAGCTCGCCACCACTGTCCAAACACTTCAGGGCTAACAGCCCTTAGTATTATCAGCTCTGTTTTAGCACAACCCGCTCTGCCCCCTTCACCTTTATTGGAGACTGTGATGCAGCACAGAGGAGAGTGAGCCCTCCCAGACCTCCCCCCAAAGTGTGAGAGAACACTTTTTATATAGAGGAAGAGCTGGTTCCAAGATGCATAGTCTTCTGCATTTTGTGGACCTATGTTGGGACTTTTACAGTAGTGATGAGGCCATGGGAGGAACCATTTGGGATAGTTTTGTCCCTACTGCAGTTAAGGCAAATATCTCCTAGGTCAGCCCTGGGCATGTAGAACAACATCAGCTGTCCTGGTGACAGCTCAGCAGAGCTGCAGTAGAAATAGCTGCATAATTGACAGCTCCCACCGCTACAGCACAGTTGAAGTCATGACTGAACCATTTTAAAAACTTTACTTGTTATTAGTACATATTTGTCATACATAATCATCACATTCATCATGGGAATTTTTACCTGTACACAATATATTTTACTTCTTTTTTTCCCATCCCCCTTCCCTCCCTCCAAACTTTTCTCCCCTCCCCATTTACAAATCCATTTCCACTTTTCAGTTTCAGCTCTATTACTTAAAATCCCTTTTCCCTTCTTTCCCTTCTCACTGTCTTCTCTCATTCCCCTTCACTTTTGAACCAATTCTTCCTGCTTCCTAATATCTATGAGTGCATCACTTTTGAAGACTTCTGAGGAGCAGCGATGGTGTCGATCATGGCACCATCATGGATTTTGGAAGTTTGGGAATTTGCGGGACATGGTGATAGGTCATTCTGATCTTTCCTGTCAGGCATGGTCCTCCAGTTGCTCCCCAGAGAGGCAGCAGCAGTGGCTCAGAGTGAGAGAGGAGTCTCATAGCTGTCAACCAAGTGCAGCTTCTGTCAGGGTTGGGCTGCAGAAGCCAGCAGTGGCCCAAAGGGACCCTGGAGCCGGTCATTGAGGTCATTCTCAGCAGGTGGGGGCTGCTAGTGAGATCAGGCACCCTGGGGCTCTCAAAGGGAAAGGGAAATGTTCGACCACATTTTCCTATGTCAGTAAAATTATTAAAAGTAATCAATTAATATCAGTACAGTGCAACTAACTAAACAACAGGCTCTGATTTCTCCAGTTTGTCCACTAGAGTTCTTCTGTTCTGAGGTACAATTCAAACCCTGCATTCCACTTACTTGTCTCAGTGCCTTCTTCAGTCAGTCTTTGCCTTTAATGACCTTGGGATTTTTGTCAGTTATTTTATAGGATGTCCCTCAGTTTGGTTTATCATGATTTCTCATGATGAGCTGAGGTTATGGCTGTTGGGAAGAATACCACAGAAGTGATGTTGTATCTTCTGCACTGAACAACGCATCTGAGGGTCCATGGTGCTCATGTGTTATTACTGTTTAAATTAACACCACCACTTAAAGTGGTGTCTACTAGTGCTCCCCACTACAGTGTTACTATTTCCTTCTCCACAATAAGTATTTGGGTAGAGATACTTTGAGGCCATGTTAATACCATTTTTCCTTAAATTGTCACCCACCTATTTTAGCTGGTGCATCTTGCCATCAGCAGTTGTTATAGCGTGCTAGTGGTGACTTTTTATTTTCTTTATTTTTACTACACTTATTAATTAGCATTATGTAGGGAAGCATTGTACTATCTCCATTTATTTATTTGTTTAGTTATGGATCTGAAAATATTTATTTTATTCACTGCAATTGTAATTCAAATACTACCATTATATATTTTGTTGCTCAAGTTGTTCTACCTTTGGCCCTCTGGAAGCCATTAATGGGCTGCTATGTCCTTTCAACATGTTCCCTTTTGTTTTAAATGCACTTCCTGTCACTGAAGAGGTTCCAAGATTATCTTGTATTTTCTTTGCATAGCTCAGAAGTCAACTACTTCTTTAAGGAGCTTTGGCTCCTTTTTGTTAAAGAGTGATATTTAGAAGCTAAAATCACTTCTAGTTCTTCTCAGAAGATAATGATGGGAAATAAATCTATGTTGATCTTTCTATCTGTATACACATATTTATGTATACATATCTAGTGTGCTCAAAAGAAATGTTGGATATTTAAATTTTCTAAATTTTATCACAGTAAAAGTCATATCACTATTAATCCTCCTCAAAATACTATGCCTGGTTTTAAACATGTGTACCCCTTTGCTCTTGCCACTTCTGAAACCTTCTTTTGTGAGTATCTTTATGAGATGCTATCCAAACTCTGATGAGCGCTGCTTCGAAGTGCCACCCATGAAAATGCTAGGGTGGTCCTCATCTACCCTAATCCCCAGCTATGGCACTGCATGGCTTCTGGTGTTTCCCACAGTCAAAATAAACATGGAAGGGAAGTGTTTTGAATCAAATCAGGATATCAAGGCAGTCTGTACAGTGCAGCTAAAGACACTTACTAGTGAGAACATCAAACATGCAGAACTGCTTCAGAAAGTGGCAAGAGGGATGGGATAAGTGTGTTCAAAGCAAGAGGGGTTGTTTCGAGGTGAATTAATAGCAATGTGTCTTTAACAGCAACAATCTCTTTAATTTTGACCGTATTTCTTGATTTTACCTCATATATAAATTTGTGTATGTATAAACCAACAAAACATGAGGTCATAATGATACCCCCACTCAGATCCAGCACTATCTAATTTATTCTAACCTTTGTGATGTCCCTACTTTTAATTTTCTTCTTGCCTCTTAGAAGCCTGGTTCTCATTATCTGTAGTATCTGTTCTTGTTTGTGCAACCTTAGTATCCCAGTAAAATATCATACGTCAAGACATCATCTGGTACTCCCTAAATACTCATAATTTTTATGTATTAGTTAACAATAAATTTAAATTTAAAATGCTCCTTAAGTTTATAATGACGGAATATTTCTTGGGTAGAGTTCTTCTTTTCCTTAGCCTTACAGTATCCAAACAGTTTTCCAAAGCTACAAAAGCAACTTTTTTCCCCACCTGCTTTAGTGTGACTATTTGATTTTTTTCTTTTGTAATAAAGTTAGATTGATTTGTACCCATCTGTATTCCATTTTGTGTTCTGTCTATATCCTGGCTGGTTTTTATTTAAATTACATATGATAACATATATCTTTTATAATGGTATAGGTTTTGGCAAATCTATAGTCCTGAAACTACCACCATAACTTCACACGGAATAGTTTCATAGCTTCCAAAATTCACCATTGCTTCCCCTCAGTAGTCACCCTTTTTCCCCACCTCCCGATCTCTGGAAATCATTCATTTATTTTTCAAGCCTATAATTTTGCTTTTTCAAAATATCATACCAATGGAGTCAGTTTTGGGGTCTGGTTTCTTTCATTTAGTAAAATGCATTTGAAATTCTTCTAGGTTGTTGTATGAGTCAAAAATTTATTTTGGTTACCAAGTGGCACCCTACTGGACGGGATATGTGCTACCAAAGTGGGCACCATCCTACTGTATAGTTAGATCAGTTTACTTAGCCATTAATTGGTTGAGAAACAACCAGGTTGCTTCCAGTTTTGAGAAATTATTAAGAACACTGCTCTGAAATCTACTTTGAGGTTTTTGTGTGAAAATAAATATTTCACTTCTCTTAGACAAATACCTAAGAGTGAGGCTGCTGAATTACATATAGATGTACATTTGACTTTGTGTAAAGCTTTGAAATCATGTTCCAAAGTGGCAACACCACCTTGCCTATTCATAAAAATATATGATGTCCCCCATTACTCTTTACTCTTGCCACCACTTGATATTGTAAGGGTTTTCTTTACCCCATCATTTGAATAAGTGTGCAGTGGTTTCTTGTGATTTGTTTTACATCTTGTCAGTGACTAATGATGTTTAACCTATTTTCATATGATTATTTGATATGTATGTATCTTCTTTAATAAAATGTCTTCTCATGCCTTTTGACCAGTTTCAAAATTGGGCAATCTGTATTCTTCCTTGATGAATGTTTTTGGCTACCAGTTTTTATCAAAATGTGATTTGACATTTTCTTCCAGTCTGTGTCTTGTCTTTTTCCTCTCTGAAGCATGTCTTTTGCAGAGCCAAGGTTGTCAGGAGTCCAGTATGTCAGTTTTTCCCCAAGACAGGGGTCATGTGGGCTGCAACCAGCAAGGCCATAGAGATGGGGCTGTCCGAGCCTGAGGGAACTCTCACTGCCTTGTGCCCTGGATGGCCAGCGTGGAACTACGGGATTCGATGTTTATCCTCCTGGGTTTAGGGCTTGCTTGGACACTATTCTTTTCTATCTCCCTATTCTTTCCTTTTGGAATATGCATGTTCACCTGTGCCTTTGTACCTTGGGATCATATAATTAAAAAAATTTTTTTTTCACAGGGGCTCACAGCTAGGACTGCCTTGAGTCTCAGAGGAGACTTTGGACTTGGAATTTTCAGTAATGCCAAAACTGTTAAAATTTTAATAACTCTTAGAGATGTAATAAATACATTTTACATCATGAGATACAAGTGAGCGTTTTGTGGGCCAGGTGTAAAATGTGATGGTTCAGATCTAAAAGGTCCCTAAAAGTCTCATGTGTTCAGAGATGGGACTTATGGAGGTGACTATTATGATTTATATCTAGATGTCCCCTGAAGCTTCATGTGCTCATAGGTAAGGATTTTCTGAGCTGGCTGGATCTAGGGAGCATGTGTTATACTGGGATTAAGTGTGTGTGGTACTAAATTAGTCCACTGATTGGTTTAGTATAGTTCTGGCTGTGGATAATGGGCAGGCCCACCCTAGGTGTGGCTGGTACCACCCAGAATACTTGTAATCTGGATGTGACAAAAGGGGGAGGATTGCTGATCACTGTCTTCTGCTTGCCACACCATGAACTGTTTCTCCTCTGAAATGCCACTCTGCCATGCTACCCTGCTGTGGAATCAGATGCATATGACTGGAATCTCTACAAATTATAAGCTGAAATAAACTTCTCCTCCTTTGAGTTGCAGGTATTTTGTCCCAGCAACAAGAAAAGTAACTAAGAGAATGACTGGATCATGGGGGTTCTATACTCATCAGGGACTGATCCCCTGATGAGTCTGTAGCTAAAGGTGCTGTTAGGAGGGAGCCCTCACTGGAAGACACATGTCACTGGGGCATGACTTTGGAGGGTGTATATTCCCTCTGGGTCCTTCCTTTTGTCCTTGCTTCTTGGCTGCCATGAGGTGAGAAGCATTCCTCCCCTGTGCCCTTCTGTAAATTTTTTGCCTTACAGGCAGCCAACCATGGACTGAATCCTTTGACCCATGAACTCAACTAAACATCTAAGTTGTGGGTATGTCCAGTAACAAGAGATGGGACATATCTACATACATACATATCTTAACAGCTGATTTGATTAGTTAAATGCAAGGAATCTGATCAAATAAAGATTTTTTTTTTTTGTATTTTTGAAACAGGGTCTCACTGTGCAGTTCAGGCTGGTCTTGAGCTCACTTTGTAGCCCAAGCTAGTCTCGAATTCACAATGAGCCTCCTGTGTCAGCATCTCAAGTGCAGGGATTATAGACATGCGCCACTATGCTCAGCTCAAATAAATATTTTTAAAAACATTAATATATCCTCATTATAATAATCAAAGTTAATCTAGCCCTTCAGCACTGTTAAAATAGTAGCAATCCCCTAAGAATACAAATATTATGTATATTTCACTAAAAACATTCAAACTGAGCTAAGCATATAACTTGAATATATTGGTGAGATGGTAGAAACCTAAATCTTTACAAAACTTTCTTTAATAAGATTATACTACCAAGTAGAATCATTTCTCCTCTGGTCCTTGACAAATAGAAAAATCTATATCCGCATTACTTTCTTTGTTGCTTCCCCCCAACAATCAGTCCAGAGGATCTGCCAAAGTAGTAGATCAATCCAGTTGACAATAGCATCAAATTTCTATATTAGCTCTGATGTGCAGATCGTCTCTGAAAACCTCTGACAGCTTGGCTAGTTTCACTTTCAACCCCCAGACACTCCCTGTCCTCCTGGAAAGTATCTTGGCTTCTTCAAATAACCGTTTATGGAAAAACATTCTCTTTAACTGCAGGGCTACAAAGATACAATTTTCTCTCCCATTAACTGAACAGCTTAATGAATTTAAAGGGACTACAGTTTTATATGATGGTTATAATCAATTTTATTCCCTCTTCTACAGTTGTGGTATTAAAGGTGATTCTTAAACAGCAGTCTTTATATGTCCTGGGAAAGCAACCAGCATACCTGGGTCTATTATAAATCGCTGTATGATCATCAGCAAACTATTTAAACTCTCTGTGATTAAATTTCTGTATTTGTAAAAAAGAGAATTAAGTAAGTTAATAAATACCAATAGGGGATGATTGTCCAAGATCTCTCCCATTTCTGTGCAGCTTGTGAGGAAAGACACTGAATGATCTTTATTTTGAACAACGACTTCAATAATATTTTATAGGGAAAAGTCTCAGAAAATTGAGACATTGTTTCTGAAGCGAAGGGCAGGCTTATCATTAATTATTAATAGTTTGAATTCCCTAAGCTCATGGGCCCCCTCCTGATACACAACTCACTAAACGTACAATTATCCTTCTGTGCCAATATGTGATATCCCTATGGCACGTAGGACCACATGGAACCATGTGAGCATGCTGATGTTCACGTTCCTTGTGTCATCTGTAGTGAAGTCCTTTGTCTCTAATCTATGAATTTCACATCTCTATAAAACTATGGAAGAATAATTTGTTAGCTTACAGGGAGGGTAAAATTTCAGGCCCTTTTCAGTTCTTGACGCATATAAGAGACTTACAGTCTGCAATATAGAGATACTCAATAAATATTAATATTTATCACCATCGCTATTATCTATCAAGCTTTAAAAATTTGACTTTGCAATTATACTTCTAGGAATTTATCTACTTGAAAATTACAAGGTTTGTGAAAAAGAATGGATATTAAATGCAAAGATATGTATAAACATAAAAATTGGAATCAATTTAAATAACTATTCTGTAAATCTTGTATTGCCGTGATAATGCTGCCCCAAAAGCCCACTTTGTCATGACTTGTACCTTGATATCCCTCCAAAGCCTCATGCAGTAACAAGAGGGGCTTTTCGGAGGAGGCTGGATCTAGGGTGTGTGCTGCTGGGATCAAGAATGTGATGCTGGGATAGATTCATGGCGCGATGCTAGGATTAAGGCTACCACACCCTGGGTGTGATCCCCACCCTAATAGTAACCTGAATAAAATTTGAAGAACAGAAAGAGGGTCACTGCTTGTCATTTGTAGTTTGCTGCTTGCTGCCTTCTGCTTGCCATGACTGTTTCTCCTCTGTGATGCCCCTCTGCTGCGTCACGCTGTCTTGGAACCAGCCAATCATGAACTGAAATGTCTACAAACTGTGAGCCAAATAAACCTTTCCTCCTTTAACTTTGGATGTCAGGTATTTTGTCTCAGCAATGAGAAGTAACTAAGACACACTTTTAAACACAGTATTGTATACAAATAAGTCTTTGTTCCCCTAACTGTCTGCAGTTGGCAGAGCCATCTCTGTTCCATAGGTTCTCTTCTAGGGACATGCAAAAGGGGACAGTGACCACCTGTGCCATCCTTTTCTCAGCAGTGGCAGACAAGAAGACAAGCACAGCTCTTCAACAATATTTCAAGTCTCTGTGTCATGTGTAATATCCCAATTTCTGAAATAAGTAGCATGGTCAAGCACAGGAAATTACATTGAGACCACTGTGAAGTTATGGCAATATTATTGGATACACTAGAGGAGAATGAAGAATTGGAATGAATAATCCAATCTGTGATAATTATCAACAGGAAAAGGGAAAAGTAAGTATAACACATTCATACTAAGCAGCCAAGAAAAGAACGAGTGTATTTGAATGCAATATAAAGGAATATAATTACAATATACTGCTGGATAAAAACAAGTAGTAGCATAATATAATCCTATTTTATTTAAATGTATTTCAATGTATACATTTATTTTATATGCATGGTAAGTAGATACATAAACTGTTAACAGTATTTATCTCTGGATTAGGAAGCGAGAGGAAGGAATAACTTTCTTCCACCCATACTCATGCATGTTTGCATCTTTGGAAAAATTTTGTGGCCATATATTACTTTTGTAATTAAAAACTAATAAAAAATAGAACAAATATTAAAGGAGAATGACAACATTTTATGTGTTCATAGTTGATGATTCATTTCCTGTTTCCTCTTCCAGGCTCACATAAGAAAAAAAAACAACAAATATAATAACTGGAGATTTGAGGTCAGATATCCTGCTCCTTTAAAACTTCATTCTGCTGCAGAAACAATCTGTTTCATCCCTCATAACGACCTCACTGGGGTTGGGGATGTGGCTCAGTGGTAGAGCTCTTTCCTTGCATGCACAAGGCCCTGAGTTCGATCCCCAGCACCACATACATTAGAAAACCAAACCAAACCCAATAAAAAATAAAAAAAATAAAATAAAATGACCTCACTTAGAATTGTTGAATTCATCTTAATCTTATTGAGTATATTGGTGGAGCAAAGTATTCCTAAGAGTATTTGAGGATTTTCTGAGATTTGTTTTCTGAAATTCATTTTAGACATGCTCTTTTTCTGTCTTAAAACTTTCATTTTAAAATTTTTAATGTTTCTATTTCTCAATGAACTTTCATCTCTTTATTAGTTTCAAAAGTGTTTAAATTTCCTCAAGAAGTATGTTTTTAATAACCACTTTCAAGTCTTTGTGTGATAGTTCCAAGATTTAGATTAGGGGTTGGTAAGCCTGTGAGTCAAATTTAACCTCCTGTTGTTTTTGTATAGTTCATGATCAAAGAACTGTTTTGTTTCTACAGTTATAATATCTGTGAAAAATCAAAATAAATAATGTTTTGTGGTACATAAAAATAAAATTAAGTTCACATTTTGGTTTCCTAAATAAAAATTTATTGAAGCACAGCCGTGATTATTTACTTATATATTGTTTGTTATATTTTTGTACTACAATGACAGGGTTGAGTCACTGTGACAGAAAACATATGTCCCACATTCTCTAGAATATTCCTCCCATCTGCCTGTTTACAGAAAATTGTTTCTCCTGATCTGGGTTATCTCAGACTTTGCATCTGTTGATTGTCTTTTGCCTTAAGAATTCAGTAAGTTTTTCTGATTCTTTGTACATTGAGTAATTCTGGACATTTTCAATAGCCTATGTTGTGGTCCCACACATATTCTCTGGATGTTTCCTTGAAAGCATAACAGACAACCCAGATAGGTTCTCACCTCAAGTTCTGCCTCAGCTTCTTCAGGGAATGATTCCAATGTCACTGCAGCTTTCAAGGGCTTTGCTGTGCTTCTGTGCATAGCATGGGGCTGAGCTTGGGATTCATACTGGTTCACACATAAAGTTAGAAGATGTGCTGCAGTTTTCTGTTTGACTTTCCTTGCATTCTCCACAGCTCTAGAGGGCCCTCTTCCCAGCCCCTCTGGCTGGAAAGCACTCTGTGTGACAGCTGCCCATGCTGATACACAGATATACCCACCTGGAGTTAACCTTACATCAACATGAGCAGATGGGGTGGGGCAAAATCCATGCCAGTACAGCCCATTCTTCAAGTTTTGACTCCTTGCAACAATCCCGCTGTTACATTTTTCCCTAGTTCTCAAGTACCTGCACATGTTATCTGGAGTTTTTATTTGAATAAGGTTTTAGCTACTGAAAATAAAGCCTTGAGATTTCCAAGGACTAAGCACATTGTATACAATATCTCAATCTTTATACCATTATTTGGTAATAATTTTACTTTAAAATCTTGGACTTCTTGGGATTAAAAATATGCGTAAGGAGCACCATGTTGGACTTACACAGCACCATTGGTGTTCCTGAGCCCTGAGGGTCTTTACTAGAATAAATTAAGAGGGTGAATTTTTGACATAATAGTAAGTTGACTGAGTGAAGAAGTTCACTGTCCATGGAAAATCCAAGTGGACTCAAGGTATTTATTCAATTAGATTTAATATAAAGAGTTGTATCATCAGTGAGGCCAGGACTCTTGTTTGCAAGTAAAAAGAGGAAGAGAAGGGAAAAAATAGTCTGTAAGTCCAGGAGGAAAGTCTAATGTTCCCTCTCCCCAAAAGACATCCATATCCAAATCCCAAGACCTCTGAATATGTTACCTTACATGGAAAAATGGGCTTTGCAGATTAGGATAAGGATCTTGAGATCTAGGGAGATTATTTGTTACCTGGTTCCAATGTGGTTGCAAAGGTTTTTATAAGAGAGAGTGAGGCAGGAGCATCAGAAGCAAAGAAGAGCCATGTGTGGTGTGATCCTAGCCCTTGGGAGGCTGAAGCAGGAGTATCATCGCAAGTTTGAGGCCAGCTTGGACTATATAGTGAGACCTTGTCTCAAAAAACAAACAAAATATAAAAAAGAATCAAAGAAGGGGCTGTGCTGATGGAATTGAGGGTGAAAGAAAGGGCCCATATTCATGTAAGTTTCAGTACATTGTTATAATTATTTTATTGCTAGTCATTAATCTTTAATTAAGAAATTGGATTTTATCATATGAGTGTGTAGAAAAAGCATAGCGCATGTAAGATTTCATGTTATGCATGGTTTTAGGTGTTCATAGGGGGTTTTGTGTTCACAGGGGGTCTTTATCCCCTAGGGATCAAGCCCAAGCCCTTGGCTCTTGATAATAAGAAGGCTGAGTGGGTAGAAGGAGTACATGAAATTTAAAACCAATATTATCTGAAACCACATGTTTTGGGCACATACCTTTAATCCCAGAACTCTGGGAGGCTGAGGCAGAGGAGTCACAAGTTAGAGCCCAGCCTTGAAAATTTAGCCGGACTTAGTGAGGCCCTGTCTCAAAATAAAATAAAATAAAATAAAATAAAATAAAATAAAATAGAAAGGATGGGGGATGTAGCTTAGTGTAAAGATCCTGGGCTCGATCCCCACTACCATAAAACAAACACACCAAAAAACAAATACCATCAGTTGATCCTGTTTCTTAAGGTTCCAGCCTGAAAGGCAAGAGGGAAAGAACTTAACTGAACGTACAAGCACGGCTGTTAACTTTCTAGCTTGTGATTTGGGGAAGTCGCAACCAGAGACTCTGGCTGTGTATCTGCAGTATGGGGGTGTAAAGGTTAAAATAATGTTAACTTTTAAAATTCTTTTGATTTCACTTACTTTATAATAAAAATATCCTTTAAACTATTTTTCCCATTTCTTTTATCTTTCTATCTGTAGGCACTGTAATTGGGTAACTAGCTCAGAACTTTCTGGTAAGGACTAGCTGACTGGCATCATTAACCCCCATGTATTAGTCATGTTTTTTGTCTCTGGGACAAAATACTCAGCACATGAAACTTAAGGGAGAAGTTTGTTTGGTTCACAATTTCAGAGGGCTCGGTCCAGGGCCAGTGGCTCCACGGCAGAGACAGCACTTTGGAAGGGCCTGGTGTATGAAACTTGGCCACATCATGGTGCCTAGGAAGCAGAGAGAAAGGAAGAGTCAGGGAGAGAGAGGTGCCAGCCCAAGATTTGTCCTATTTATTGTTTACTGTTGGAACTCTCCAGAGCATATGACACCACTGATCACCTGTATCCTTTTGGGCACTTTTGCTTCCCTGGAGTTTTAGGATACAGCACTGTGAATCAAGCACAAACAGACTCCTATCTTCAAAACTAAGCTGTGGTTGGGGTCTGCACTGTAACAGAACTTGACAGAAATTTCATGAGAAGTGGATGCAGGGGAAACCAGTGCCCACCAGGTACAGTGGTTTCTGTAAATAACCTTTATTCATACAGAAGGTGCCTCTCTTGCCTCTCATCTACCCCTCTGTGGCAGAGGCCAGTTTCCTTTGCCCCTTTGATTAGCTCCATCACATTCTTGAAACACAGGTGAAATATTCTCTTCCCACCCCACTTAGGACCTTTGCTTTCCAAGGTGGTTGACAGCGAAAACAGACCTTGTCCTTCACAGTATCTTGGATCCTTCTTCAGCATGACATCCCAGACTACAGTAGCCATTCTCAATTTGGAAAATGCACACCAGTGGTAGAAGGTTATCACTGTAAATGCTCCCCTTCCAAATAGCAGGGACACATTTTAGAAAACATTTCTCAAACTTGTTGTATTTTAAAGAAAATCACACTAGACAGGAGCAATTCAGTCCCAGGTGAGCTTCACTATGCCCAGTCAGGGCTCTTCTATGACTACTTCTCTAGTGTGAGGTAAAGAAAAAGTGTTCCCGGGCTTCTTGGGGTTTTTAAGATTCCAGGGTCTGGTCTGTGAGAATACAATCTTGCAGCAAACCTAGCAATGTTTGGCAGGCACAGGGCACTTGAAATGTAGAAAACATTTCTGCAAAAAGGACAAAGACTGCAGAGATTCAGCTATGACTATAGCATTAAAAAATGCATGACACAAACACACTTCAGCTTCTTAGAACCCACATCAGACACCTGGATGCCCCAGGCCACACTTCGTTGTCCAGCACAGTTGTGGTGGACAGTTGCAAGCACAGTGCTGATGTTCAGCCTCAAGCATGGGCAGCGGCATCTCTCTGCCTCTCTATCTCCCAGGCAGGCTTACTTGGAAGGTGCAGGGAAGGGGTTTGGGTCACAGCCTGAGAGTTGCCCGGTAAAAAGGACATAGAGAATAAACGGCCCACCTCCCATTAATGAGACACTTCTGGGGCACATTCTGCATGGTTCTTCAGAAGGTTCCAAGTGGACTCAAACTCCAGTTGTCCACAACTCAGCGAGACATGCTTTTCTGGCTCTTCTCTGTTTTACTCTCTCCTCCTGTTTATTTCAACTCCTTCGGGCCACCTCCTAATTAAAACCCAGGCCTGCGCTGCAGATCCAGTGTAAGGAGAACCCAAACTAAGAACCACAGAGCTCCCTCGCCTACACTGTCTGATGTGGGTTCCAGTTTTCCTTTGTGTAATTAGATTTCCTGCATATTGGAATGTTTCTTTTAAATTAAAGAAATAACTTGTATCACCGCTACCC
>PVLD010003535.1:49027-83610 GCA_004027595.1 Dinomys branickii | reverse complement strand
CGAGGGAAGGTCATTTCGCTGCTTTCCATCTTGTTACAAGAGTTTGTGTCTTTGTGTGCATTTCCTGCCAATTCCTATATATCTGAGCAGTGTGCACTGATATAATTCATTAACCAGATGAGCACTTTTGCTTCGTTGGATACTGTCTTAGTCCACTTTCTGTTGCTCCTAACAGAGTGTCACAGACTGGATAAAAGATTTTTAAAAAATTATTTTTTGGCTGATGGTTTTAGTCCAAGGTCAAAAGGCCTTATCTGGGGATGGGGTCTTCTTGCTAGCAGAGACGTGAGGTCATGCAGGCAACTGCACATGGCAAGCGACAGGGAGCACTCGTGTGTATATTTTCACCTTTGTTACTTTCCTCATTGCTGAGACAAAAAAATATCTGACACTCATAGATAAGGAAGGAGAGGTTTATTCAGCTCACAGTTTACAGAGGTTTCAGTTCACACTTGGCTGGCTCCAAAGCAGGATAGCCTGTGGGAGAGAAACAGTTCATGGAAGGCAGAAGGCAGCAAGCAGACAACTATAAGAGACAGTGACCCTATGTCCCTTATGTCTTATCCAGGTTACCCACCATTAGGGAGGGGAGCATTCACACCCAGGGTGGGCAGTTTTAATTCTAGCATTGCGCCATCAGTCAATCCCAGCCTCACATCCTTGATCCCAGCAGCACACACCCTGGATCCAGTCGCCTCTGAAAAGTCCCTCCTATGGCTGCATGAGGCTTTGGAAGGACAGCTAGATACAAGCCATAACAATTTTGATTATTCCATTAAAAAGCCCCCAGCATTCCATCATGGGGGACTTTTCTAATTTCAGTCATCTTCCAAAGGCCCCAGGGGAAAAAAAAACACCACAGTCTGAATGATTTTCTGCTCCATAACACCTCACCATAGGAATAAAACTCCACCATGGGTGGAGGAACACAGGAGGAACCAAGGAACAAAGTAAAGTTCCAGACAGCAAGGGGCCCTGTGTCCTGAGGACAGCCTGGAGTGCAAACAGGGAGTGTGCTGGAGGCTCAGAGAGCGCGCACGGAGTGGCGTCTAGCATGGATGGGAATCCAGAGAGTGAGGTCTTGGGAAGTTCCCTTGAGGAAATGACTCGGGGTAAGTGAAAGACGAATGGAAGCCATCCAGTTGCGCGAGGATAGAAAAGAGCCCTGGGTAGGAGGAACAGCCTTGTACGTGCGTTTGACCCTAAGAGAGGAAGACGCAAGTGGGGAACTGAAAGTGCAGTGCAGGTAGAGCAGAAAGGGGAAGAAATGAGAGCACAGGAGGCAGGAGTCGGACCAAACTAGGAGCAAGCCTACACTTTTTCTCAGATGTCTGATTTTTCTCAGGAACCTACTGAAATAATTTACTTAGGGAATGAAATGCTCATGTTTGTGCTTTAGAGAGAGATAATTGTGAGAACAAATTGGAAAGAGTCCAGGAAAGATGTGCAGAGACTGGTTAAAAGCTGTGGCAGTAACCAGGCTAATGACTCTCTAGGTCTAAATGTACATATGACATATGGAATTGACACTGAAAGTTTGTGTGTGCCACATTCTTACAGTCCACAGAGCAGAGTTTGGGGATCACTCAACCAGGGAGCTATTGAGGAGGCAAAACCAGTGAGAGACTCATTGGACATTTTCCCCAGAGACTCAGTGGACATGCGAATGAAGAGTGAGAAGAATTCAGGATAGTTCGGTGACAGGATAGATTATGGAATAAAGGAGACCAAAAGAGAGGAACAGGATGAAATTTGGGGGGTGCATTAGTGGTCTGTTTCTGTGAAACAAATTTCCACAGACTTAGTGGCTTGGAACAGCACATTTCTTACATCCTCAAGTCTGTGGGTTTGTAAGGAGTCTGAGTGTGATTTAGTGGGGTCCTCCGCTCAGGCTCCCAAGGCTGCACTCAAGGTGTGGGCCGAACTGCAGTCTTATAAGGCTTCTGGCAGAAGGCGTGCCCTGTGGTTGTAGGACTCAAGCCCCAGCTTCTCGATGGTCAACTGGAGCTGTCTTTGGCAAACTGAGACCCCACACAGCTCCAAGAGACCAGTCACAGATCCTTCCACAGGCATTCCTGCCACGACTCCTGACTTTATGGAACCAGCAAGGAGAGGCTCTGCTGTGCACCGGCTGGTCAGGTGGAGTCTGTGTAGCTCAGCGTGAGCACAGGAGTGACATCCCACCACCTCTGCCTGATTCTCTGGGCTAGCAGCAAGTCACAGGTTCTACCATTCTCAAGGGGAGAGCATCATACAGAGGTGAGGGCACCGAAGCAGAGACAAGGCGCCTCCTGAGAGCATGTCTGCCACAGAGGGAAAAGAGGAGGTCAGCTCAGACATGCTGAGTTTCATGTAACAGAAGTGGGGATGTCCAGCGGGATATTCGGGTCTAGAACCAGAAGAGAGGTTTAGAATGGAACCATAAATTCAGAATCCATGGGTGGAACCACACACAGTACCTCAGCTGACAGAAACACATGAGCTTGCCTAGGGAGAGTGCAGTGTGAGGCAATGGAGATGAGTGCATGCACTTTCTCTAACCTTGAGGAAGGTCAAGTTTTTCTCCAGCCTTTTCGTTTTCATGGTAACATGAGACCTTCTTTGTTTGTTGTGTTTTTTTGAGACAGGGTCTGACTATACAGTACAAGCTGGCCTTGCAATCACTATGTAGCCCAAGCTGGCCTCGATCCTCCTGCCTCAGCCTCCCAATGGCTGGGATTCCAGGCATGTGGCAGCACACCTGACTAAGACCCTCTTCTATTTTTGCCCCATCTATCCCCTTTTACAATCTTTTATTTTGTTTGCTCCCTCTGGACTTACACTTATTTCTCTACATTACTCTTAAATGAAGGAATTAAAATTACTGGCAGTGCATTAATAAAGTTTCTAATTAATCCCTAGCAAAGCATAAGTACTTCCAGGGTATTTCTGGATCTATTTTTGTTTCCTCTCATTAATATCATTTCAAACTTTTAAACAACTTATTCCATTTTAAATGACCTTTCACTTACCATAAATAATACTGAAAGCCAAAACTGAAACAGTCCCAAAGTAATTAAAAATCTCAGAACATTTCTAATAGTAATTTAAAAGAGTAAGAAGTGAACATGTAGTTATTGACATGTTTAATAAATTGATTTGGGCAATCCAGTTGAAGGGCAATTAATGTTACTAATACATTCCATAAAATTACAGCAGTGTACCTGGTTTAGTCTTCTAGATTTGGGAGCAGAGCATCCGAGAAAATTGTGGGTTGTGTAAGCTGTGAATTATATAAATTAAGTAGTAATTTTAGATTCTTCGGTGTTGTGGAAGTGATCAAGAAAGTTGAAAAAGCAGAGCTGAGGTGAAGGTGGTGAAGGGGTGTGGAGTTTTCTGGGATGAGTGTGATGGGGGTGTAATACCATCAACGTACTAAAAAACATTAAATTGCACTTTTAATGGTCAGTATATGGTATGTGAATTACAACTCAATAAAACCATTAAAAAGGGAAAAAAATGAGACAATGTGTTTACCTGCTAACAGCGTTTGTTCCAGCTGTCATATTTCCGTTCTACATGGGGCAAGGCAGAGGGTGGAATGCTTAGCAATTCAGAAACTGCTCAGCTGCCAAGAGGCCTGAACCTTCTGATATCACAGAGGAAAAAAAAATCTATCCCTTTCTTTATGGAACTTGTGTCTGCTGTTTCTCTCTTGCCAAATGCATGTAGGCAAACAACTGTGGTGTTCAGAGATAAAAATTTTTATTTAGTAACTTGAATTTACATTTTTTTATTACTAGTGTATGTTGCAACACATACTGGGTATGCGCATTCTGGGGAGCTGGAATGCGCACACAGCGGTTTCCACCGTCTGCCGTCCCTCTGCCTTCCCTGCATGCTCTGCCCTCCTCCTGATCTCCTGCTGCGTCTCCACCAAGTCTTACTTTATGGTTGGGTAGGGAGAACAGCTGCTTATCTATCACTATAGGATTAAACCTGTGTACTTTATAATAATATTTACGTTAATCTTAAACAGTTGCTTTGATTATTATCTGTTTGCTCTTCTGAATCTCCTTTCTACCCTTCTCATTCCTGTTCATCACCTCTTTCCGTTTCCTGTTCCTGCAAGAAACTGACCTTTCTGAGCAGCACCACTCAGGCTCCCCTGGAGCTGGCTGGTTTTGGCCCGTGAAAGGAGGAATGAGAACCTGGTACTTTTCCCCCAGCTGCACCTTGGGTGAGGCAAGAGCGAGGTGCTCTGACTCCTGTCCTGAAGGTCTGAGTTCAGGGTGGCAAGGACTTCCTGCCTGTTGCCTTTCCAGGTGTTTAACTATGTCTTATGAGTCTTTAAAACTGTCCTTATTTCTCTATCAGCCCCTGCATGACCCCTCTCACGGTCTCGTGTGTACTTAACCCTCTTGCTGGTTTTCCAGTTGATTAACCCCAGTACATCTTATATTTGAATATATACATTAATGAAAATATTACCCAAACAACTAACCAACAGCAAATACCCCAGAGAGGACAGGGATGAGCGACACACACTAACTTCAGGTAGTGATTCTTTCTGAGGGAGAGAGGAAGTGTCAAGGTGCCACTAGGGCTTTTTTTAGCTATATCTAAATTGCTTAGGTCTGAGAATAATATTTAACTTTAGAAAAATAAGACCTAAGATAAACATGACTAATAGTTAATTCTTGTTCAATTTCAGTCATGGATACATTGATGTCTCTTTTCTGTATTTTTGAAAAATTAAGAAATCAAATAAAATATATGCTATTTTGGATTGAATAAGAACCTACCCTGTCAGGCGGGATGACACATGCTTATAATCCCAGAAGCTGAGGCAAGATGATCACCCCGAGTTCAAGATCAGCTTAGACTGTGTAGTAAGTTCAAAGCCAGCCTGAATTACATAGTAAGACCCTGTCTCAAAAAAAAAAAAAAAACCAACCCCCCCCAAAACACAAACCTATCCTGCATAATATGTTGGGTGTATAAATGAATGTGAATTTGGTATATATGACTAAAGAAAGCAGAAACAGAGCCTGAACATGTGAAATTTTAGTGGTTGTGTGTGTGTGTGTGCACGTGTGTGCACATGCATCTATACATATATAACAAAGCTGCGTCTATACATTTATGACACAAAGCTGTGTCTATACATATATAACAACAGAGGTACGCTCCTCTTGTACCCATGCGATGGCTCAAATTCACTTTCTAGATTCCTGGGGAAGTCTGTTAAGAAAGTCGTGCTAACATTTTAAATTTTCCTAGACCTCCTCCAAATTGTCGTGTGCTGGTGCTTTATTACACCCTCCATGTTTCTTGGCCATATTGTCTTTGTGGGACAGATTCCACTGGAGGGGAGGTTTGTTTCAAATGGCACAAGTCAAACTCACCATGTTATCCCAAGCTCCTGCTCCTGTGGTGACTGGTTCAGAAATCCACACTTCATTGGTCAGAAACACCCTGAGGCAGCTTCCAGAAAAGAGATCTTGCCTCTTTCTCCAGACTATGGAGATAAGGGTAGAGAGAAGACAGGGTCTTCACCACTATCTTGCTGCCCCAAGAGGCGCTGGCTCACCCATGGGGCCTAAGGGAACCAGGTCAGCCTGCACCCTGCTTTTGTCCTAATGTCAGGGTATGCCAGGTACAGCCCTCACTGTAACTTTCAGTTATAGGAGCCCACATTTTTTTTTCTTTTGGCTAAATTGAGCTTGACAGGCTGGGAGTGTAGCTCAGTGGTAGAGGACTTGCTTAGCATGTGCAAGGCCCCAACTGGACTGAATTCCCAGCACCACCAAAAATAAATAAATTGAACTTGAAGGCCCAGATAATATAGAGGTGCACGGTGAGTGCAACCCTTAACAGGTACTCTTGGGCCCTCTGACAAGGTAGATTTGTCAAGTTAGACTGTCAGTGTCAGGCAAGAATTACATGTGGCTAATAATACAGTAAGCATAAACAGTGGTTTATGTGCACAAGAGTCTGTTTAGTCATCTACTGTAAGGCAAGTGTTTGCCAGTTTGGGCTGGTATAGGGGTGTTCCAAAGGCCGTCCTGTGCTTCCCTACCTTAGACATGGATTACACTCATTATGTTAATTTCAGGCTCCAATATAGCTACTGAACTCCAGCCATCAGGTCTGTCCAAGGCAAAATGTGAACAAAAAGGTAAGAGCAAATGAATATGCTCGAAAGATACACACACATCTTGGTGCTATTCTTTCAAAAAGTGCCCCTGCTTACAGATCATTGACCAAAATTTATTTATAACTATACCTGGAAGAGAAACTTGTAAATGGAGCTACAGCCACCTGTAACCAGAAACCTGACAGCATGCTATGTCACACAGCAAAAGGAATTTTGCTGATATGATTACTTAAGGATTTTGAGGTAGGAAAATTATCCTGAATTACCCAGGTGAGTCCAATGTGATCACAAATGTCTTCTCAGAATAAGAAGGAGGCAACCAAATTAAAAGCAAAGGAGTTAGGATGAAGGAGATAGAGGTTGGACAGCAGAGTTTTAAAGATGGAAAAATGCCGGGTGTGGTGTACATGCCAGCAATCTCCGCTGCTCTGGAGACTGAGGCAGGAGCATGAAAAGTTCAAGGTTAGCAGGTTAGCAGGACCCTCTCTCAAAGTAAAAACCAGTTTTTTTGAAAAGGACTGGAGGTTAGTGGGAGAGTGCTGCCTATTGTGCCTTTAGCCCTCAGACTCCAGTACACAAAAAACAAGTAGAAACAGCCAAAAACAGAAGGTTTCATAAAGCACAGAACACAGGTGACTCTTTAGAAGTTGGAAAAGATGAGGAAATAGATTTTTTTCCCTAAAGCCTACAGAAAGCAAGCCTGATAACATTCTCACTGTAGTCCAGAGAAACTGGCCTCAGATTTCCGACCTCCACAGCTACAAGGAAATGAATTTGTGGTTCTTTAAGCCACTAAATTTGTGATAATTTATAATAGCAGCAATAGAAAACTAGTACACCAAGCCCAGATGAAATCTGTGTCCCTTAGAGGAAATAAGTTCTCAGTTTCCTGTGGAGGGGGAGGCAGAAATGTCTGCACTGTTGTACCTTCTCCTAAACTACTGTTGCCTGGGCATAGCCAGTTTACAAGACAATTGCCATTACATTCTTCTAAGCATGAAATTATGGCTGTCCAAAAGGAGAACTGCCTTCAATTAAAGCTCTTTACTTTGCGCCCATAGTTAGCTGAAGGTCCTCATATTGTCATTCCAATTTTCATAGAAGGGGTTGTTTTGATGGTGGGCATAGAGTGGCAGGGAAGTGCAAAGATGTCTTACAATTGCCAGCACTATAGTTAACAAAGAGGAAAAACATATTTGCAACTGAATTCCCAAGAGTAAATTAGAGAGTTTTTTGTTTTATTAGAAAACTCAACTTTCAGAGGCTGATTGTCTTTAATACAATGGTTACAGAAAGGATATTTGGACAGTTTTAATCACAGTGTAGCTATGTAAAGTTGTACATATTAAGAATTTTGGAAAATTTTGTACATTGACTATTCCTCAATGAGGTCATAATGATTTGAAAACAAGAACGTCATGACGGTTTCCCTATTTGTCTTGAAAGCTGAGTGATAAGGCAAATCTTGCTACAAACAAAACCCAAACATCAAGTGCCTAACATAAAAAACTACTCCCTTTATCAGAAGTCACTATGATGAGCTATGATGCTCAGAGAAACATGGCGTCTTCTTTAGGAGAGTCAAGGCAATGTGGAAGGGAAGTCTTTCCTTTTTTCTAAATTCTTTATTGCAGGGCTCTTTACTGCTCATTAGTGAGGCTTCTGCATGCTGCTAAAGGAAGTCTGTCTGGCATGGCAACTGTTGCCAGGTAGAGCTTCGCTTCGGAAGAAGTTGGTGGGGAGAAGAGGCCGCTTCTGAGTCCCCAAGTGAGGGGAACCATGCATGGCCTGTGGGCTGAGTGTCTAAGGGCGGGCTCTGCAGGTTGCCATCCATACAAAACGGAGCAGGACCAGAGTGGGGCTACAGTGAGACCGGGCTGTGCCGTTGGGCTGAGGGAAATGCCGCCAGCAAGCTGGGGATGCTGGCACTGTGCTGCTTCGATGGCATTGGCTTTCTTTGTATGATCTTCCTCTGTTAAGCATGAAACTTGAGCTTCTCTTCATATACAGTATGCTGTATTACTCACCAGGAGTGTATGTGGAGTTCTTCTTTAGAATAAACATGGTGTAAAATTACCATTGGAACCATTTTGAAGTGCAGTGCAGTGGCACTGAGCACATTCACAGTGGTGTGTCACCACCACCATTTACCTCCAGAGCTTTTTTCTGCACACTGAAACTCTGTACCCATGAAACAACAGCTCGCCATGTCTCCGGATCTGGCAATGACCATTCCACTGTCATCTCTATTAATTTGACCACTCCAGGTGCTTCGTACTGTACATAATCCAGTATCTGTCCTACTATGTCTAACTTACTCATTAGCCTGATGTTTCCAAAATACATGCAAGAGTGTGTGTATGGCAGAATTTCCTTCATTTTTAAGGCAGAATGATGTCACACCATATGTGCATGCCATATTTTAATCCGGTCCGCTACTGATGGGTATGTATATTGCTTCTGCCTTTCAGCTAAGGTGAATGATACTACTATGAATACTTATGTAAAAGTACCTGTTTGAATAGGAAAGTAGTTTTTATTTTATTTTAGGAAAGTAGTTTTTAAATAAGAGCAGACACAGCCTAAAATATTATATAACAAGAAAGTGGGAGACAATCTTAGTCTGGACTGCTATAACAAAATACCATAGATTGGACAGCTTATAAACAATATACATTTACTTATAATAGTTCTGGAAGCTGAGACATCCAAAATCAAGGAGTCAGCAAATTGGGTATCTGGTAACAGTCCATTTCCTCATCTATAGATAGTACCTTCTAGCTGCATCCTCACATGGTGAAAGATTTTCTGGGTCTTTTTGTAAGCCTCTAACCTCATAACCTAATCACCTTCCACAGGCTCACCTCTTGGCACTGACACATTGGGGTAAATTTCAATGTACAAATTGGGGCAGGGGCACCAACATTCAAACAGTGGTAGAGACTCTAAGTGTAGAAGATTTGACTCAGTAGGTGTGGAGAGAGATTCCCAAGCACCTTTTTGGGTACAAGTCAGTACACTGATGTATCAAGAAGACATAACAATCACAAGATTAAAAATTCAGAGAAGATATCAATGGAGCTCTTACCAGACACAGCAAGGCCTGAGAAATGATTTCTAAGCCCTTTATGAAGGGGACCAGAATGTTTTCATCTGAGAAAGTGTTACAATTCATCTGGAAGACAACAAGCAAGTATAAAATGCTGTTGTGATGTTGGAATTTGTAGTTGAGATAACGTCATGACATAAATTTTCAGTGCTGTCCACAAGTAGCACATCTGAGAAGCCCAGCTCGGCGGTTAATTGGTTGGTGTGTCTACAACATTGTCCAGCATAGGCAAGGTCTGGTGCTAAGAGCGGTACTGGCAAATATTCAAACATTTTATTGACAGAAGAACACTTTTACCACAAATGTACAGCTTAATAAATTGTCAAAGGGCTCCACTGCACAGCTAGCACTCATTAAGGGAGAGAATATCACCAGCTCCCCAGGATCTCCCTCTCGGCTGCTCCAGCCATAACTTCCTTACCCAAAGCACCACTACTCTGACTTCTGAGTGCCACTGGTTGGCTTTACTTGGCTTGTATTTGCATAAATGGAGTCATACAACATCTGCTCTTTTGTGTCTGTCTCCTTTTCCTCATTGTTATGCCTGTAAGAGTCACCTGTATTGTTATTCAGTTACAATTTGTTCCTATTCCTGTATAGTTCTCCATCTGCGCAGGTTTTTCTTATGTAGGCATATAGCTAAAGTGTTTAAAAGCAAACCATATGTCAATATAAATTCATGGGAAAATCTCTTAAAAATATCCAGGGCCTGTAGTTCTAACTCTGCGCAACTGTGATACAAGCATCTGATCTATAACCTGAGACTCTGTGATATCATCCACTAGAAGGCAGAACTTTGAGCCCATAGCCTAACAGTTCTGATTCCAGAGGTCTTTTTCTATGTGCAGGTGAATAAATGGCAACTTGGAAGTCTCTCTCAGCATGCTGTGAGTGTGTCTGACATGAAGAGATACCTTACGATTCTGTCATCTCCAGATGAACTGATATAATTGAAGTTTTTGAATATTCAAACTGAGATAAAAAATTCTCAATGAAGCTAGGCCTGAAATTACCTGGTAACTGATTTGAGCTGTATTGGCTTGAACTCTATTGATCAGAACTGTAAAGACTATGTAGTCCAAATGTACTTTGAACTTCACCATTATCTATCATTTCTCAAAGTGTAAAGATCTTTAAAAAAGGAGCCTAATGGAAAACAGAAGATATGCTGAGCTGGAATGTTGCAGGGAATGTCCTAAAGTCTATTCCCAGAGGCTTGGGTAGGGCCAAAGGAACCAGCAAAGAATGTGGATGCCTCTGGGCAACATGAAAGGACAAAGGAAGGCGAGTCCCTGGGTCAGGGGAGGGGGGCAGGGGATGGTGGCCTGCCTGACAGAGGGGTGCTGGGACTTTTCACCAGTCCAAGGAGTGTTTATGTGTGTGTGTGTGTGTGTGTGTGTGTGTGTGTGTGTGCGTGTGTGTGTGTGCGTGTATGTCCATGCTGTGTGATGCTCCAAATTTTCTCCCTTTCTCCTCTCCAAACTCCTCCAGTGCAGAGGGCCAGGGAGCCAGTTGTGCATGTCCTGTGGACATGAGGCAGGGCAGAGAGGGTGGCACATGGGTCTCTGGGGCACTGGCTTGGCATACCGAGAAAACCAGTGTCAAAGAATATTTCATGTGGTGTAGTATTGGCCCCAGGGCGTGGAAGAAGAATAACATTTAAAGCCTAAATCTCACCCTTGCTTTTATCCTCACTATGTATTTCCCTCCTTCTGTTTCACTTGAAGTCTTCTTAGATTAATTGCTGTATCACTTCTGTGTGATGTAAAAATAAAACAAACTTCTTGGCACAAGTTTTGGCGATGATACCACTTCTGGGAAAAGGCCTATTCCTTGGCAAAGAGCCACAGGTAGTCACCCTTGGTCCTCTCAACCAAAAGAATCCTGTTCTGAATTGGAGTTTTAAATCAAGTTAAAATGCTGAGTGTATCCAATACATTTGTCCATCAACAAGAAAAATACACAAATTGTATTATGTATTTTGTATTTTCAAGGCATTCATGATATTTCTTAGACACATAACCAAAAATATTATCTTCTTTGGGGATCTTTTTCCATATCTGTAAGTGTATTTTGGCTTTTTGTCTCAGGAACTTGTGGCAATATACATTCCATCAAGCAGTGGCATGGGATTCTCCCTAGGTGAATGCTGCTGAAAATGTTATAAGGGGTGGTGTTGTTAGGAAAGATGCTGGAATGTTGAAAACAATAAGAAAATAAGAAAGGGAGAAGGACACTAAGCATGCACAAAAGAGATCCAGACAGGTAACTGATGTGAACAAGGGTGAGATTAAGCTTATGTATCTTATGGAAATAAAACTTATAAGTAATTTATGTATTAAAACTTCTTAAAAATTTATTTTTATTAGTATATGTCAACAGTATATAATGATTACATTTATTGTGGGGAGTTGGTACATGTACATAATACATCTTTATTTTGCGGGGGGGTACTGGGGATTGAACTCAGGACCCTGTGCTTGCTAGGCAGGTGCTTATTCCACTGAGCTATATCCCCAGCCCCAATACATCTTCATTCTTCCTTTAAAAATCTTTTCTCAGAAGTACTAATAGTGGAAAATTAAAAATCTATTTTATTTTAACATAAGAGATGGTGTAGAGAACACTGTATCAGGGCAGAATCTTGGAGCGAGGTAGGCCTGTAAGTGACTTAGTCTTTCTTTTTGTGGTTGATTTCCTCACCTGTTAAGTTAGAATAAAACTGGAACTAATTTGTCACACGAAAAATTATACAATATTATTCAGAAATTCAATCTTCTTTGCTAGAAATGCAAGGATGCATTCTAAAATATTCTCTTCATTTAGTTTCCCTCCTAGGTAAGCAGACCCCATTCCCCTCCTTACCTGCATTAAGGTTTGAGGTTGGGGTGGGAAGGAGCTCTGCTATAAAGGTACTGGGCAGTCCTGAGGCTCTGCTGCAGGCCAGAGTCTCCAGGCCCCATGGAGACAAGAGGAAGTAGAAGGGAGGCCATCTTTCTAGTTATGGCGGCTCATGGGAAAAGATGGCAGACAGCGCTAGGAGAGTGCTCCTCAGAGTAAAGGCCCTCTTCTGACTTTGGCCCTTTGGATGTGTCAAAGTGGGGGCTCTTGCTTTGATTGATATTGGAAGGTTGGCAAGGACTCCCTCATGGATGCTGTGGTGCCACACTGAAAGCATCTGCTCAAGGCAAACTCAGGCAGTGCAGTGCCATAACGAGGGTAAGAGAAACCTTGAGTGTAACTTTACTGGGACCAGGCCCCAGAATAAAGGTTGCACATGACTGAAATCTAGAGTAGTCACTAGCAGTGGTTGCAGTGATGCAGACCAGCATGGCCAGGCTGCACCACTGGGCCCAGTGAGGGCTGAGAGCTCCAAGGATGAGTCCTAGTAGTCATAGACACCAACTGGACACCCAGCGCCAGGACTACAGGGCTTCTCTGCAGTTCAGCAGCCCAGCGGGCCATACCATGAAAGGAGAGGCCCACACTGGGGGACATGTGGGCACCTGGCCCCAGCAACCAGCTGCTGCTACAGGATCACAGAAGTCACTCCTGCCACCTCTCCTGCAGGGCACTGGATTAGCGTGGGGAGCCAATGCAAGAGTCTGGCGTTTGTACATGAGACAGGTTGAGAATTAATCTAAAGAGATTCTTTAAACCATTAGGTAAACTTAATTTTACCCACATGGCTCTTTTTCTTAGTTTAAAAAAATATTTTTGATACAAAGCAGGAAAGATCAAATCAGCGAAAAAAAGAAAAAAAAAAACAGGAAACAAAAAAGCCAAAGTACTAATAGTGATAATACCTTTCCAATGGAATCATGGATTTACTTACTGGTATCTTTGTGTTACTCTCTGAAACACACACTTTTAAAAATAGATGAATGGTAAAGCTCTTGAAATAATGAGAAAAGAAGGGCAAGATGAAATGGAGCTTTGTGAATAGGGAGGGGAAGGGGGTTTGAGAGCAGGGGATGGGAATGGGGAAAAAAGAGGCATCAAGATATATCATGTACAGATACAAATTCCTGGCGATGAATGTGATCGTTATGTACACCTAAATGGTACCAAAACCCAACCCAAACCAGACCAGACCAAACCAAACCAAAACAAAAAACCCCAATCTTTGGATGGGAAAAATTACTCTTAAACTACAAAAACACCAACAGGATAGTAGCCCAAGTTTAGGAACAAAACCTCTTACATTCACCAGCTCCCAGAGGAATCTGTAAACATGGGCCAGCCACTGTGGAAATCATGAGTTGATTATGTTGGCATATTGTCTTCAAAAAGGCCAGAGAAGTTGTAATATATTTAACAGTCTACTTTGGCATTTAAATGGACATCCTATGATCATGCCTCCAGTTCAACCCTGTTTATTCACTCCCTTATGATGGCTGGTACATTACTACAGAAGTGGATGTCTTAGGTAATTTTGTGCTTAATTTAATAAAGTTTTCAGTTGGAAGTTCCCACTTCTTGAATGCTACCCTGATTAGGCCACAGAACGTGCAGTTCAATCGGGGACAGATCAGTGGGGGCTGAAAATTATACTGTACAGGGCACTATGGGAAAAAAACCACACATACACACACATTACAAATGCAAAAGGAGACAAATCAGCCTATGTTTAGAATTAAACATCACAACAAATTATATATTTAAAAAACTCACAAGGATTTTTATAATCAATTGCATAGTATACCTGATACTTTTTCCTATGTATTTTGTCTGTATAGTTGGATATTTTTTTCATGTAAAGTGATTTTGTCATATTATGTTCTACAGAGTTAACAGATATTTTGGTCTTTGTACCAGCAAAGCTCATCACAATTCTTTTTCATTGTTTATAGTTTAGAAGAGTTTGTTTCCAGTACACAACTCACTATTGGGAAAGTCACATACATTTTTAGTATTTTTGTCAGATTTGGAAAACACATGAAATTCTTTCATAGGTGAGGATGAAGAGTATGTTCCATATCCTAATTTTGGATCTACAGATTTCAGACATCATCAATCCATTCCACGTACACTTCTGTGCTTCCTAAACGAGAGAACAAGTTTGTTTTTTAAACTTAGGGAAAGGATGATGATCCACACTACCTCTATTTATTCTTATGCCTTTTAGTTTAAAGATAGACTGTGGAACCATGGTTAATCAATACAGAAGGCTAAGGGTGGCAGGTGTGGAGCTGCTAGCACGTGGGAGGCCCCGGACCCCTGTTTTAGGAGAACCTGGAATTGGACCTTCGGTGGGGAGGGATTCATCGAAGAGGCCTGGGAGAACAGTGGGGAGGATCGAAGGAGTTAAGGCTGTGTTTTCACATGTGGCAGAACGAGCAGATCCAACAAAAGCCCCAGATTGAGTTTCTGGACCAATGTTCCCATTCCAGAACCAGTAACTGCGGTCTGGCGTGTGGTTGTGTGGTGGGGACCAGAGGTAGGAGGGGTCAGGGGGCCTAGAACCACGAGAACTCGAGAACTCAATGGCCCTTACCGTTATAGGGCGGGAATGGATGGATGCTTCAGGGCAAAACTACTTAAAAATCCCCAAATCGTGGATACCCATGGCTGCGGGCGGGGGTGCGTCTTGGAATTTCATATAGATGCAGTACAACTTCATTCAACTCGACACACCTTTCCCACGTCTGGATAAACTGCACGAGGGTGTGGGGGTGGACACCCGCCTTACCGCTTTTCACTTCTTGTCCTCGGCATGAGCGAGTCAGTGGGGCGGCTACACAAGTACACAGAAAGCCCCAAGTATTCATGCGGATTTCTGATTTTAGCGCCTCGTTAGGCCACGTGTCCTGGACTGCTTTGGACAGTCTATTTTCCATCGTGACCACACCCTGGGTAGTGACAGGGTGACAGGGTCTTGTCCTCGCATTTGGGAGAACCAAAGCAAGACACCCGGCCTTCCCCAGCTTCCTGAAGGGAGGTGGGAACCCGCACGACCTCAGGGCGTCTCCGTGTAGTGCAGGGATCCTCCCTTGTGGCCTTGCCTCCCAGGAGCACCTCATCCCTGCTTCCTGGTCCCCACCCCCGCCCCGGCTTGCCACCTTTCCTCAGAGTCCCCCTGCGCCCCTCTTACCACCAGGATCCCCTGTGCTCCTCCCTCAAGGACCCCCAGATCCCTTTCCCCGGCGTCCCTCACTGCTCCCCTCCCCCAAGGTCCCCATTGCTCCGCTACCCCGGGGTCCCCCACTGCGCTCCTTCCTTGGGGTCTCCCCTGGATCGTTCCCCCGAGATCCCCCTTGCTTCTCTTCCCGGGGGGGCCGCGGCCCCCTCTCCTTGCGCGGCCCGAAGCATCGGGCGAGTCGGGGGAGCGGGTCGCACAGTGAGGGGCTCGCTGGGCGGAGGGAGCGTGCGGGGCTGGCTGCCGGCGCTGGCCGCGAGGCAGGGCGAAGGCGCCGCAAGGCGACGGCGCAGCCGGGCCGGGCCGTGCCCGAGGGGGGGCGCGCGCTCCGTCCCTGCGCGTCCCCGAGCTGGCCGGCGGCGCGGGCGCGGGTGCAGGTGCCGCCGGGGGAACGCGGCCGGGCGCGTGGGCGGGCGCTGGGGTCCCCGGAGGCCCGGACCGGCTCAGCGCCCGCGGGCGAGCCCGAGATCCCCGCGCAGCCCGCGGCCCGCAGCCTCCGCCGCCGCCCGAGCGCCGCGATGCCCCGCCGCGCTGCCGTGCTCCCGGGAGTGCGCGCCCGCGCCCGGGCTCCGTGACGAGGACCGCGCCGCGGTCGAGGACTCCGCTCCGGACAGACCTGCGCCCTCGCCCAGCCATGCGGACGCGGCCGGCCGGCGCGGGACCCCTGCCCGAGCGTAAGGCCCTGCTGGTCCCCTGTCGCGGGTCGTGGGAGGAGACGCCGCTAGCCAGAGCCTCCCTGAGACCTAGTGAAACGCGGTGCATCCGCTGGTCGGTGCCTCTGACTCTCCCTTGCCGTCTCTCCTCTTCCCAAGGGCTTGTTTCTTCGGTTGCCTAGAGCGCTCTCGGGCTGTCGGTCCCTCTGCTCGCCGCAGAGGACTCTGTCCTAGGAGGTTGTGTTTACAGTGACGCTGGCTCACCTACAAACAAAGCAAGCCCCATTCTTAAGTTTGTCTGTGGAGTTCTGAAGCAGGAGGCCTGATCTGGATGGTGATGTTATTAATGGTGTGACAATCTGGGGCTTGCAAGGCTGTTTGGTCATCAGAAGGTTCCTGCGGAGATTGTTTATATAGTGTGGGAGACAGATGGCATCCTCGGCGGCAGCGAGAAGCCAGGCATAAAGGGTCATTGTATTCTTCAGAAATATCTACTTGACTGCTGGGAGGGCTAGGGTAGGGTGCAAGGTGGGAAAGATATCATTCTGATCTCCCCAAGGAGATATTGTAACCATACCATCTAGCAGCCTGACTAGTTAGTTATTATTTCTTTCCTTGAACATTGGAAAAGTCATCGCTAAACCGTTCCTTTTAATGACTACCTTGGCACATTTTGGCCTCAATGGTGGTTATGGGAAGAGGTTTAAATAGTTATGGTAACAAAAATGCCTTTTAATTTAAAACTATCTTGCCAGTTTGGAGGAGAAAAATAGTTGTACCTTTCCTAGCTTGTGTCTATAAATGCCCCTTGGGCTCACAGTGGCTCCGGGCTGGAGGGACTGTCATCTCATCCGCGTTCGTTTGGATCCAGCTTCCTTCCCGGTCTGCATGCCAAGTCGCTGGCTAACACCCGGTGTGTGCCCCAGACTCTCCGCTTGGGCAGTGTCTTCTTGGGTCATGCCTTGCCAGCCTCCGAACGTGCCTTCACCCCGTCTCCATCACAGGTAGGGGGACCCCTTGGCAGTGCATCTTGGAAAGGCTGTGATGTCAGAGAAGAAATCAAAGTCATTCTGAACATGTGAGATAAGCCAGCTGGAGGTTCCTGCTCCCACCAGCTCTGTAGATTATTTCTATGCTGTCAGTTGCAAGGAGATAAGAAAATTTGTTTTCTTTCTCTCTTTATGAGTATGAGGGAAATAGTCTCATAAGTTTATATTCACCAACTGCGGGACTAAACATAACGAACACAAACAGTGTTCAGCCCCTCTGAAGAGGAGACATGAAATGAGGCCATAGTACCCTTTAACTCGGGAGAAAAACACCCTTTCTTACTGTCCTCAAAGCTTTGGTGCCACTAGACTCAGAAAAAGGCAGAGAAACCAAGGCTGTTAGCTGTAGTTGAGAATTATGCTGTGGCCTTTTCTTCTCAGTGAATGTGTTTTGCAAGAGAGGTGGCTGTTGGGCTCTGTCCAGTTTTGATAATGTGCTCTGGTATCAGCAAGGTGATCTAATAGTTTAAATATATGTTGAATCTGTGGCTGGTGTCTGTGTACCTTTAACCAGGTGTGCATCTCTTTCATGACAGTGTTTCTTTAAGACAAAGGAGAGACTCCTGGGCTGGGCTTGCTGTGGGCCTGGTCTGCATCCCTATTCGAGTGCATCGCTGTCTGCTTTCTTGGGGAAAAGGGAAGCAGTTTTGCCTGGTGTGTTGGGCATGGGATGAGTGCCCTGTATGAGAGCTGTCCTGTTGTAGAAGCCAGGCCTGGGCTGGAAGAGAGAAGACCTTATGTGAAGTTTGATTGTCCTGGCAGGGCAGGGGTCTCCCCACACTCAGGAGACCTTGTATATCAGGATAGGGAGGAGGAAGCAGAAGGTGAGCAGACCTTCTGGGCTGTCTGTGAGAGTGCCAGCTTATTACTGTTGACCTCTCTTAATGATCAGAGTATCCCTTGTTAAATGTGCCCTGGTTTGGGGGTTAAATTATATGGTCACCCTAGAGGAATCCTGAGTGTCATCTTCATCACCCCTTCCTGACACTAGGTTTGGAGTCTTGCTTCAATTTGGACTTTCATTTGTTAATTGCAAGTGTAGAAAAATCAGAAAAATTTAAACTTGCAAAATGCATAAGGAAAAGATAAGTGGCAGGGAAAATGAGAATGACATAATTGCTTGGCATCCATTTACACATATAACAAATAAAATAATTTATAACAATTAAAATAATTTATTCTTGAGTCATTAATGTTCACCATGCCCACCTTATTATTGCATTCCAGCACGTTAAGAATTAGCTCTTGTACCTTTACTGAGGGCTGATACTTGGGGCTGAGTCTGTGATTTGGGAGAGCAGTTTCCACAAACCCTTTTTGCAGAGCGGATGATGTGTGGTGCCTACAGATACGGATGTAGTGTTTGGTGCAGTTCTTGGGTATTTACGGGAGTCCAGTGACTGTGCCCTGAGGACCTGACTCCACATTCTTTTCGTTTCTAAGCCCTCTGGGCTGGGACAACAACAGGAGGCCTGTTTTCTGTGCTTTCTTCTGTCTCCAGTTGTGTTTGGGTCTCAGCGTGTCATACAGAGCACTTGTGAGGAAGCAGAATTGATGTGTCTGCTCACCACACGAACACTTTCACAGAGCCTGTGGTGATGCAGGGAACTTGGTTCAGGATTAGGCTGTGTCCCAAAGCTAGACACTGGAAGCTTGTAGCTGGGGGAATGGCTGCGTGTAATAATTCTCTTGCAGGGCTGGCTGGTAGGTGTTACAATTAATTATGGCTGTCACTTTTCCGGCAGTCAGTCCACTCAAGTCCTCAAAAGCTTGGTCAGCAGGCCTGAATAAGAAGAAATTATGTATCTCCTTTATAAATAGGATGACAGTGGAATTTTTTTCTTTAGCCAGTAAAGGACATTTTTGAGAGTGAAATGAACGGGGTGCTAACTGCAAGGGGCACTGGGTTGCAAGAATAAACTGCGACTGTCTCAGAACACCAACATGTACCAAAAGAATACTCAATGACAGTGTCCTTAGTGTCTCTGCCCTGGTTCAGCTTGTGTGTTTGTGTGTGTGCATGCCTCTGTATGCATGCAAGTGCTGACTATATTTGTACAGAATGGCGGTTTGTGTGGTTCAGATAAACCACTTGAGAAGGTGTAGTCATTAGAAAAATTGTGTCTTTCATCATCTCTTTTCTTGAATTGACTTCTTAACTAGACCATGTAGTTCCTTCAGCCCCTCCAAACTTTAAATTTTCTCCTGACCATGTTTAGTTTTAACACAATTTAGTTGATAAAATTGTTTTAAAGACTTGATGGCTTATGACTTTGTTTAATTCTCAGAGTAAGATCTGTAGGCACTTTGTGGTTAGAAAGGAAACAATGAAAAAATTTTATTCATGCGTTCATTCTAGTGTTTATGGTGCTTCTGTGAGTTCAAGTGTGACATGTGCTAGGGAAACGCTGATGAATAAAACAAAGATCCCCAACTTTTGGCGTTTTCATTCTGTTGGGGACAGAAGACAGATAAACCAAATAAATGAGTAAATTACATAGCATGCTAGAGGGAGATAGGGCCTTTGAAAGAGAAAGTAGACTGTAAGTATGGTTGAACAGGCTTTGTGGAGAGATCATAAACAGACTTCAAATGAAGTAAGAGTCATTGCTTATGCAGGTGCTTCAGGCAGAGAGTTTGGCAGCAGGAACAGCACTGTGAAGGCCCTGAGGTGGGGATGTAACTGGATATGTTCAGAGATTTACAACAAGAGCAGGGTGATGGGCTGAAGGGACAGGGTAGGGAGAGAGTCAGACTTTAGATCAGAAAGATGATGCAGGGTGTCAGAGCTTGTAGGGCCTTGTGACATAAAAATATTTGTGAGTTCAAAGGACATCCAACCTTAAAATTCATTATAGTGAAAGACTGTTCAGCATTTGTGCTACAAAGGTTGCATTGGTGGAATATATAGCTTACATTTTGTTATGACCCATTTTATGTTGAGTAGTTATCACTGACTTGTTTTTATTAAAGTGTTTCTTGCTGTTACTGGTCTCAAATTGTATCCCTGTTTCACAAAAATAGATTAGTGGTTCCAAAGTGGTTCCTTGAAGTGTGCGATGAAGATACAGATTGACCATCCCTAATCCAAAAGCTAGAGGTCTGAAGTGCTTTAAAATATGCAGGGTTTTGAGCACTGACATGATGTAGAGAATTCCATGCCACAAAGCTTTATTTACTACACAAGATGATTAAAACTATTGTATAAAAGGTCTTCCAGGACATGGATAAAGTACATGCAAAACAAATGAGTTTCGTGTTTAAACTTGGGGCCCATTTCTAAGGTATCTAGGTATCTCATCGTGTGCATGCAGATGTTCTCAAATTTGAGAAAATCTGGAATTCAGAATATGACCCCAAGCACTTTAGACGAGGGATGCTCAGCCTTTGTCATGTGAATGCCATAAGCGCATGTAGGGAACTGAAGCTACTGCACATACACAACGGGAGTCTGTATGTACGGAGACAGGGCGACTGCAGCAGTGACGGTTGTGAAACAGTGGCTGAAAAGGAGGAACGCAAATGGGAATAAGACAATGAATTTCTCAAAATTGCTTTTCACTGGCCTCACCATCCTTTAATCCTTATCTGCCTTAGGCGTGAACCCTTAATCTTTGCCTATTTTAAAACTTTGTCCAATCATGGCATCAAGCCCTGGATGTTTTCATTTTCAAACAAAGCACAGTGGCTTCTCTGTTGCACTACTGAAGTTTTCTAGGACAAGCGCACAACAATACTTTCCTTTACAAAATTAATGTATTCTATTGCTAAGGTAGGTAAGAGACTAACTGCAAGCCTCATTAAAGGACCTTAGTAGCAAAAATAAGTATGAGTCATCTTACTGAAGAGACACTTGGAAAGGCAGCTGAAAGTTAAAGACAAACATCACCCTTAAGGAGAAACCAGAAGTTACTGACAAAATTCCTTTGTCCAGTGATATAGTCGGCTGTTGCATAATATGAATGGAGCTCAGTTTGGAAGAGTGATTGCTATCAAGTTCATGCTAGCAGATATTTCACTTTACAGTTGGATGGAACTGTCGATGTCATACAGAGGATGAATCAGCTTTGGGTGTTTGTTTGGGGAGTGCTTGGGGATTCTTTGTTCATTCATCACAGTAAAGAGAGAAGAGGTTTTTCTTTCAGTTAACCATTATCTGTGAGATTGGAGAAGACCTCAGAGGATGGGAAGGACCCAGCGCTGTTTGATGGTACAGCTAAGAAGGCAATGGCTTCATGATGAAGAGAAGTAACCCATGTGCTAGTCGGTTTACAGAGACGATGGAGGGCTGTCTAAGCTTGGAGAAGTGCTGAAAGAAAGAGTGAAGACTGTGGACACAGCCAAGATTTGGTCCCTGAAGGTCTTAGTGTGCTGTCCCCAGTAAGGGCAGTGAGGATGAGACTGCTGATCCATGCTAAAGGATGCTGGCTGAACAGGGACACTGCTTCATATATTTTGTCTTCAGAGGGAGATGTTTGTGGAACAAGAGGAATGTTTTTCATGACACTGCTTAGAAATAACTTCTGTTCTATCAAGTGGCATACCTCTGTGAAAACCCTTGCCCACAGCAAACCTCAACAAGTACAGGGAAGGCAGGAACTGTGAACACATAAACCATACACCACAATCCTTGGTTGTGAGATTTTTTTCACTAGAGAGTTGGAAGTCTACACTGAATATGAAGGGTGAAAGAAGTAATATGTCCATAACAGGTGGGTGGTCCTTCAAGTAATATGAATACTAGACTACAGGTCTCACCATGACCCTCTGGAAGAACAGGCGCTCACAGCGACATCTCTGAGCTCTAGTGAATTTTTTTTTTTGGTGGTGAAAGAGTGTACTTGAGATTTGAGAGCATGTAAGAAACCATGCTGGAAGGAAGTTGGGCTTTTAAGATTTTGCAGTAAGATATTAGGTGGCAGTGGATACAGGTAGAGAGGAGTGGGGAAGACTGACAGTTCAACAGGACTTTCCTCACACTTTTGCTTACTCTTCGTCTCATTTCAGATAAATGAACAAAGCACTCAGAGGCTTCCAGGACATGCTCTGTGTTGCCCTTGGCCTAACCTATGTAAAAATGATCACTAGCGGTCTTATAGTGGACTTGGACTTTCTCTGCTTCTCTTTTCCTTTCCCTTCTTCCTTTCCTTTCTCTTCACTTGTACATTCATTCTTTTCTTCCCTTCAGTACTAGGGGTACAACCCAGGTCCCGCACACTGAGTTACAGTCCCAGCTCTTCTTTCAATTTGAGACATGATCTTGCCAAATTGCCCAGGCTGAGCCTGAACTTGTAATCCTCCTGCCTCAGTCTCTCAGAGTGCTAGGATCACAGGTGGACAGCACCACACCTGGCTTGTTCTTTCCTTTGTTAAGCCATTGAGTTGGTATTTCTAAGCTAGTGAAGCCTTCAAGAGATCCCATCCTTTGTCGCTGCATCTTGGGGCATACCTGTGCTAGTCGGGAAAGAGGCAGAGTGCCTGTGGGGCAGGGACATTTTGTCTTCCTCCACCGTAATATCCAGTGAAAGCACGTTATAATTAAACCCCTATTTTTCAGTGAAGGCCATTTCCTTTTTCTCCCTTTGGACTTTACCGAAGACGGAATCACTGTCTTGTCTAATGATTATTTTATGGTGATGACCATTATATAATGCTAGTATAGAAGTTATCCAGACATTCTTCACTGACAAAACATTGAGAGCCTTCTGTGTGCCATGCACTGTGCCAAGAGATGGTTATGGGCGAGGTTAATAATCAGACACAGCCTTGCCCTCATAAAACCGGTGATCTAGGGAACCAGCAAGGAAGGGATGAACCAACAGACATAACTGCAAAAGCAAATGTTGCGAGATGGTTAACGTTTCATTAAATCTGTTACAGTTGCTGCTGAGATAGATTAACTTGTGAATGCATATTTGAAATGTTTCATGACTGAGACTGAATATCCTAGTTGGAAGTGTGATAGTTGTCGTGCAGGTGGGCTTTGGTGGACACGGAGGGCCTTGGGGACATCTTCAGTAGAGTGGCCTGGGAAACTGGAGATGTAGCTCCTCACTCACTGCACAGGGGGTGAGGGTTGCCAGGTGGGCTGCTCAGGGGAGAGTCGCACGGGTGACAGTGGGGGCTCTGGAAACCAGGGTAGCGAGAGCTAAGATGCTGTGACTGCAGAGTGCTCGCCTGCTACAGTGAGCAAGGCTTTTTCTTCCCCTGTAGGTGTGCATACCCACCCAATTACACACGCATTTACACCGATGGTCCCTTCAGGTGTCTCTTGTGCTGCGTGGCAGGTGAGGTGGTGATGCAGGACTGAGGATTTATGTGTGAAGGGAAAACTGGGAAGAATTTTGTCTTGCAGTTGAGGAAAACCTAGAAGGGACCCAGCAGCCAACTGAACTGGTCAGGCAAACTTTCTGGAAAGTATGAGCCCCTCCTGACCCTTACAGATAGTCCTCCTCTCGTTGGGTGATGTTTCCGGGCTTTTATGACTCAGGCTTGGGTGGCCATGAGCGGGGTGCTGGCTTTCCTCACACTGCTCTTCTTCCCGCCACCCACCCCCCAGCACCCTGGTGTCTCCACCGCAAGCAGCTATAGTGCCCCAGTCCCACCTACTCTGCAGGGCCCGTGTCCCCATTACCCTTTCATGTACAGTTTAAAGAGTGGTTTTTGACATTTTCTCAGCTTAAGCTATTGAAAAATAGGAGATTCCTAGGTGTCAGTAAGTCTTCCACTGCAGGGACTGACAGTAAGGGGAGTGTCCTGGTCTGTGCGAGGATGAGAGAACAGATTGTGGTTTGATGTCCTTCTCTGGACGCTGGCCCGTTACCTCCTTGCGATCACCATTGTATAGCAATAGAGACCTTACTCATCTGCTGCGTAACGTGGTGCACTATTTTGTTTCCCATTAGTCCTTTTGCCAACTAGATTTAAGTGTTCTGAACACACAGAAACATGGCCAGTGCCTAACGCTCGGTGCTGAGCATGGAGAGCATGTACGGTAATAGTGCCTGGTGGGTTCTTCCTCATGGGCCACTCCAAGGGCAGTGACTTATCTAAATCAGATGCTCACTTGGCACAGGATGCTCCAAGATGAACATTTTTGTAATTTTAAAATGACAGTCTTGGAGGTCTAACTCATTCAGCTAATTCTCATCCCAGAAACCTTCTTTTTCTTCTGTTGAGTCTTCTGATTCCCCATGAAAGGAGAGTCCACATCCCTGGAGAATTTGTTAGAAATGTAGACCCTCAGGCTTTAGGTCAGACCTAATAAATTAGCATGTGCGTTCTTATACACGTAGGGGTTTTCTTATTTATTTATTAATTTTACATAAAACATAATTGCACATGTTAATGGGGGTCATGTGATATTTTAATATATGTGTACATTGCGCTGTGTTTATATCAGGTTACGCTTACCTATTTCTTCAAACATTTCCCATTTTCTGCAGGGTGAAAACTTTCAAAATCCTTCCTTCTAGTTTTTTGAAAGCTCAGAATATTTGTGCTGTCTACAGTTGCCCTGGTACCAGACCTTCTCATTCCCAACTATAGCTCACTGAGCAGCCATTGCCCAGCTCCCCTGCATTCCCCCAGCCTCTGCTAAACACCATTCTGCTGTCAGCTTCTATGACAGCAGTGTTTGAAGATTCCGCATGCAGTGACTCTTCATGTTCAGGAGGTCATGCAGTACAGTTCTTGTCCATCTGTGTCTGGCTTACTTCACTTGACATAGTGGTCTGTAGTTCCATCCATGTCCTCACAAATGACGGGGTTTCATCCCTTTTAATGGCTAAATAGTACTCCACAGTGTACATACACCGTGTTTTCTTCCCCCAGGCATTAGCTGGTGAACGCTTCCGTTTCCTATTCCCAGCTTTGTGCGTGGTGCTGCAGTGAACACAGCTGTTTGACGTGCTGATTTCACTCTTTGTGGATGTATACTTAGCGGTGGCTTTGGTGGCTCATATAGTAATTACGCTTTAAGTTTTTGAAGAATGTTCATACTGTTTCTGATAAAGATTGTACCAATTTACATTTCCATCAGCAGGGTCTTTTTACTTTTAGAAAAATTTTTTATTTTCAAGAGAATACAAAAATGTAAAAAAAACCCCATTAGAAATAATACAGAGCTTCACAAAACAAGATAATAGGAATTCAACAATGGTTGTTATATTGCATGTTTTTGCCTTCACATTAGTTGTTCAGCAATACTGGTCAAAAAATTTAAGCATTAACTGTTCCTTTCAATAAACCAGTAGATATCAGCAGTACAATTATCTTAGCTATCCTGTGTGTATGTATATATATATATATATATATATTTCCTCTTCCTTCTTTCTTTTCTCCTTTCCCTCATCCCATTGTTCTTTCCTTTTGAGCAATTCTTTTCCCTTTCACAGTATCTATTGTCAGCAGTGTTCTTTTCCCCACATCCTCATCAGCACTCACTTTTAGTCATTTTGATAGTGGTCATTCTTAATGGGTTGAGGTGATGTATGCCTTGATGTGGAACTCATTGTGCTTTTGTATTTTCCTGATGATTAGTAATACTGAACATTTAAAATTACACCTGCTAGCCATGTGTCGGCCTTCTTTTGAGAAACGTCTGTTTGGGTCGGTAGCCTAGTTTTTCACTGGGCTATTTGGGTTCCTTTTTTTTTTTTTTGCTATTAAGATTTTGGAGTCCTTTTGGTAGAATATGCATTTTTAAGAAAATATGTGTTGTATGCCCAGAAAATTTCAAGACACATTGTTTTAATTCATCAGAACTCAGACATTTAGGAGGTACACATACTTCAAAGAGAAGTTAATCTAAAAGTGAAAATTTCATAGCTCTGGGGATAAGAACCTTATGTTTTTGCCTGGAGTCATGCTGCTGTATGCAGGAGCTGGCCAGGCCAGAAAATGCCTCTGTGAGGATCTCTTAGGGTCATTTCCTCATGCAGATGTTAGACAGGAGACCGACTGCAGGGAGACTAAACAGGATTGCAGGACTCAGCAACCAGGAGAGGCTGGAAAGGTGAGAGGACATGGCCATGCAACCTAACACCAAAAGATAGAGGAAGAGGTCTCTGCCTTCCAATTAAATATAATTCCAACTCCCTGGCCTTGACTGGTCTTAAACTCTAGTGCCTCCTGAGCTAGCAGGTCACAAATGAAGCCTGTTGCAGCTCGAGGCTGTTGGAGACGCATGCTCCAAGGGGAGGCGGGTGTCACCATGTGGCTCACGGCGTTGTTGCCACGTGGGAGTTTGGGTCCAGCACGGCCAACTCTTCAGATTTTTCCAGTGAAGCTAAGAATGTACACATATGAAACATCCCCTGAGTATAATTTGTTGGTAAATAATTAAAATATTATTAGGACAGCTTGTGCAAAATGAAAATCACCTGCTCCCTTTATCTGGTTTACAACTTCTGTTCTGGGTCAACAGAAGATATGAGGTGGTGTCAGTACCTGCCTTGTTCAGAGCAAGGCACCAAGCACAGGATTTTGGACCCAGTGGGGGCCATTGTGGATCTTTACTAAGTAAAAGAAATATAAACACATGGAGGCAGGAAGCTGTATTTGCTTGGATGGCTGGACAGTATGTGATAGCTGAAGAAACTTAGTGGTGTTTGGAAAAAAAGACCTAGCTGCCTAAAAAAAGAGAACCTAGATTCTATAAAAGCTGGCATGGAAGGAAGCCTGGGTTGGGGTGACAGGCAGAAAAAGAGAGGGAAAGTACACGGTATCCCTGAGCTGGGACCCCACGCTGCAGTGGGCACTCAGGGGCGGAGGCTTGTGCTGGAAGAGACTGTGACTGAAGCCTTGAGCTGGTTTATCTTGAGCACCTGGTGGCTGAATTTGGGTGGCTGCTCATATTTAAAGTTTGTCATGGTTAAATCACCATTCTACATATGTGAGAGTAAAAACTATGGGAAGGGGTCAGAATTCTGTCCGAAGATTTGCTATTATTAATTTCTTATTAAAGATGGAATTCCTCAAGAGTGAGGACAGTTTATCTATCTTTGCGACCCAGGGGACATTTAGCACAGTCTGAGTCAGTGAATGTCTCTTAAGCTGAACTGATTTAAAAGATGTAATAAAGTTAATTTTCTGCCTTGGAAGTTCTTCTACATGGATTCATTTTTCTCAGTGATATTTTTAAATGAACAGCTTTATTGAGATATAATTGACATGTCCAAGAATTCAGCAATTAAAGTATATAATTCACTACCTTTTACTACACTCATAAAGTCCAGCAGTTACCACTAATTCTGGAACCTTTTCCTTACTTCCAAAAGAAACTGTGTACCAATTAGTTTCCCTACTCTCCATTTCCCTGGCTCCCAAACAGTGTCAACCATTGCACTCTCTCTCTCGGTAGGTTTGTCTATGTGGGCTTTTCATAGAAATGAAATCATAGAGTGCACTTGTCTTTTGTAATTGGCCTCTTTCTTAGCATGTTGTAGTGTGTGTCAGCCCTTCACTCCTTACGGGCAAATGATTTTCACTATGTGGATATAATTCACTATGTTTATGCAGTCATCAGTTGATGGATATTGGAATGCTATTCCTTTTTGGCTATTATAAGTGATGCTGTGAAGCACATTTGTGCATATATTTCTGTATGGATATATGTTTTCAGTTGTGGGCATCTACCTACGAGTGGAGTTACTAGGTCATAAGGTAACTACATTTATCATTTCAAGAACCTGTAAAACAATTTTCCATAGTGAGCTCACCATCTTATGTTCCAGTGAGCTATTCATAAGGGTTCTAGTTTCTCTACACAGTGGCCAACACCTACTGGTGGTTTTTTTTCCTAAGCTAATGAGTCTGAACTTACACAATATTTTACTGTGGTTCTGATTTGCATCTCTGAAATGACTAATGGTGAAGATCTTTTTATGTGCTTATTGGCTATTTGCATATCCTCTTTATAGAAATATTTATTCAAATCTTGTGCTAATTTTAACAATAGGATTATTTGTCTATTTTTGAGTTGTAAAAATTCTTTACATATTCTGTATACTAGACCCTTACAAGCTATATGACTTACTAATATTTTCTTCCATTTGTAGATTGTCTTTTTACTTTTTTGTTAGTGTCCTTTGAAGCATAAATGTTTGCAAATTTGGTGAAGTCCAATTTATCTTTTTTATGGTTCTTTGTACTTTTGGTATCATATCTATTTTTATTGATCTTGTCTAATTCTACCCATTAGGGAATGTAGGGAATTGATTCTCAGTTTTTGCTTCTATATTTTGCATCTCTGTTGATAGGTGCATATATTATAATAATTATGGTTTCCTTTTGAGTTTATCCTTTTGTATCACAAAATATCCTTTATCTCTAGTAACAGTTTTTGTCGTAAAGTCTACTTTGTCTAATAATCCCATTATCACCCTCTTTTTCATACTGTGATGTATTAGTTTTCTAGTTCTGCTATAATGAAGTACCATAGATGAGATGACTTAACAAGCAGAAATTACTTTTCTTAAAGTTCTGGAGGCTAGCAGTATAGGATCTGGGTGTTGGTAGGCTGATTTCCTCTGAGGCCTTCTTCTGGGCTTACAGACACCACCTTCTTGCTGTGTCCTCATGTGGTCTTTCTTCTATATGTATACTGTGTACAAATTTCCTCTTACAATGACATTAGATTGTACAGCATTAGGACCCACCCTAATGGTCCCATTTTAACTTAATTTCTTTTAAAAACGCTATCTCTTAATTTAGTCATAGTCAACATATGAAGTGAGGGCTTCACCATGTGAATTTTAAGGGGCACAATCCACAACATATGATGCATCTGCTCTCACTTTTAAAGTTTCTCTGAGATTTGTCTCTGAGATTGTTTCTTGTAGGCAGTATATAGTTGGATCATTTAAGCAATGTATTTTTCCCAACCTTTACTTTTGACTAGAGTATTTAATTACATTTAATGAAATTACTGATAATCAGGATTTATTTCTGTCTGCTATCTCTTTTCTTTGTGTCTTGTGCTTTTTTGTTGAATTTTTCCATTATTGTTTTGTCTTGTGTTAAATATATATTTTCTCTAGTGCCCTTGCTACCGACTTTCTGGAGGAGAAGACTTTTATAAGCCATTCCTGTCATTCTTGAGGATATTCTTAGATTACTGAGTTATTTCCATAATAGTTGCCCTGGAGATTACAATTAACATGTTAGCTTGAAACAATCTAGTTGAGATCAATTTCAACTAAATTCCTGAAGTATCCAAAACTTTGTTATATTTTCATTCTTTTGTGTGATATGAATTACATCTGCATCTATCATAAGCCCATCACCACACTTTTACAATTATTGCTTTATGCAGTTGTCTTTTATATAACATTTTAAAAAGGGGTTGTAGATAAAAATCATATGTATAGTATCATTTACATTTAGCTTTGTATTTAGTCTTACTAATACTCTGCATTTATCTGTGGTTTTTCTCATTTCAGCCTTAGTAACTCTCTTTAGTATTTCTTGTGCACTAAATTTACTAGTTTTGCTTATCTGAGAATGTCTTAATTCCTTCTTAAAATATTTTGAAGAGCAGTTTTGGTAGATACAGAAGCATTGGTTGATCTTTCATTTCAGATTTTGAGTGTGTTATTTTAGTACCTTTGAGTTTCCCTGACTTGTGATGAGAACTCAATTGTTAACCTTGAAGATCCCTTGCACATAATGACATCTTTTTCTGGCTGCTTTCTTTGTGTTTTCGAGTTTCTTTCTTTGTGTTTTGACATTTTTTTCCTACCTTTTCATTCCCCATAGAGTTTGTTAATCTTCTTGTATTATAGATTGTTTTCTCTCATATTCAAGAAGCCTTTGGCCCCTGTTGCTCTAAATATTGTTTCTGTTTCCCTCTTTGCCCTCCTCCTGAAATTCCCAGTGTGCATCTGGGCTTGCTGGGCCCCCACAGGTCTCCAAGGCTCCATTCTTTTATCTAAGACGACTTAATCCCAACTGCATGTCTTCAAGTTTACTTATTCTTCTGCTTGTTCAAATCTACAACTGAAATTTTCTAATGAACTCGCCATTTAAATTACCGTAGTTTTCAATTCTGTGGCTTGTTTTACTTACTTATTTATTTATTCTTTGACAACTCTTGCCTTTCACTCAGTGTGTAGCCCAGGCTGGCCTCAAACTTGCAATGATCCTCCTGCTTCAACCTCCAGGAGTGCTGCAATTACAGGCGTGCCCTAGCACACCCAGCTTTGTTTTGGTTCTTTTAAAAAATATTTTTACCTTTGTACTAACTTTTTTTCTTTGGCGAAATATCACATTTTTATACTCTTTTTTTGGTACTGGGAATCAAACTCAGGACCTTGTACTTGCCAGGCAGGTGCTTATGCCCCTGAACTTTATCTCCAGACCTATACTCTTCTTTAATATTCTCCTTTTCTCTGTCTCTGTCTCTTTCTCTCTGTCTCTTATGTCTCTTCCTCTCTCCCTGATCTCTGTACCTCTCCTTCTCCCTCTCTCTGAGATGGGGTTGTATGCCTCACACATGCTAGCCAGGTGCTCTAACACTGAGATGCATGCCCAGCCCTCCTTTAAGTCTTTAGAGATGGTTTGTTTCAGTTATTTGAACATATTTATAATAGCTATGTAAAGTCTTTGTCTAGTAAGGTTAACATCTGCTTCTTGTGGGACATATTTTGATTGACTATTTTCTAGGAATGGGCTGTACTGTATTGTTTATTGTGTGTCTTGTATGTTTCTGTTGAAAAGTGGACATTTCAAATAATTTAATGCAACATTAAATTTCCCTCTCTCTTTGAGATTTGGTGTATTTGCTCTCTGTTGTTGTTTGCAGACTTTTCTGGAATAATTTTGTAGCTTGTGTTTATTGTCATATGTGGCTTTGGAAGTCTGTTTGATTATGTTAGCGACCACTGATGATTGGTCAGAAGTTTCCTTAACACCTTGACCCAGTAAGTCTTCCAGTCTTTGCTCTGAACTCTGTGTGTGTTGGGCAGCTGACTACTTTGTCTTGTCTTTGCTGACTGCTCATGTACAACCTGGTTAGTGTCTGCTCCGACCCTTCCTTGATATGTGTACAGTGCTGCCCATACATGTGGGCTTCTAGGTCCTAAGGATACGGCAGAGTTTCTCAGAACCCCCTATGGACATGTCATTCCCCAGATTTTATTTTTATGTTTTTTTTTTCTTTTGCCAAACCTCTTCTCCTGGGACCAATAGAGCCTTTTTATTTATTTATACTTAAAACATTTCATAATGAATTTACAAAAGTAAGAGTAAAGATATAGTGAAAAGCAACATGATTAAAATTAAAAAAAAATACCATCAAATTTTGCTCATATGTTTTTGATTTCATAGCATGTATATCCCACTTGGACAATGTTCTATAGTTGTAACCTACGTCTCCTCACATTGTGTCTTGTGAATACTGGTGCTGGGATTCAGATATATTCCTAAATAGAAGTTATCATTTATCATTGTCTCTTTTGCTTCTGTCACTTACATCAGCAAAAAAAAATCACATGCAATGTGTTTGAACATTGATGGGTCATAATATTGTGGAAGAAAGTTCAGTCATTTTCTTTCTTATATAATTGTAAATTTTTTTTTTTACTCTTAGATGATTGAAAACTAGACAGATTGATAATTTCAGTGGTTTATTTTTATTCCTATATCTATATTATTTATTTCTAATAAGCTTTTCTGAGCCTTATTGGGAATGTAATTGACAAATAGAAGTTATATGTATTTAACTGTACACTTTGATGTTTTGACATACATGGACATTGGGAACTTACCACAGCAGTAAGCCTGTTAACATATCCATTACCTCAGATAGTTACTATGCTTTTTCATGAAGAGACTATTCAAGGTCCAGGGTCCCAGAAAATTCCCAGTGCATTGCACAGCATACTGTGCTGCGCATTAGCTCTCTGGACTCACTGCTCTTGCACACCTGGGGCTCTGTGCCTGTCCCAGTGTCTCTCTGTTTCGTCCTTCCACCATACACCTCTTGGCAGCCCTGGTTCTACTCTGTGTTTCTATAAATTCAACTGTTTTGGATTTCACATATAAGTGATACCACATGTGTTTGGCTTTCTGTGTCTTAGCATAGTGTCTTCTAGATTCAGCCATGTTGTTTTGAATGACAGAAATTTTTGCTATTGTGAGAGTAATAACCCACAATGTGCATATGTATATAAATACATATAAACTCTATATTTTCTTTGTCTAGTTACCACTGGTGACATTTGGGGTGTTTCTACACCTTAGCTGTGGTGAATAATGCTGCAGTTATTGTGGAAGTGCAGATACCCTTTTAAGGTCTGATTTTATTTTTTTACTTTTTGTCTTTTTGAGATAGGGTTTCACTATGCAATTCATGTTGGCACTGAACTCACTCTGTAGCCCAGGCTGGCCTTGAACTCGAGGTAGTCCTCCTGCCTCAGCCTCCTGAGTGCTGGGATTACAGGTATGTACCACCACACCTGGCTTGATTTTATTTCTTTGGAATATAGATCTAGGAATGGGATTGCTGGATAAGGCTATGGTAGTTTTATCTTAATTTTATGAGGAAACGCCGTTCTGTTTTCCTAATGACTGTAACAATTTACATTCCTACTGTGTACCAAGATTCCCGTTCCTTTAAATGCTTGCCAATGCTTATCTTTTGTCCTTACCATAATAACTTTGCTAGTAGGTATAAAGTAATAGTTTCACAGTGAGACTTCCCTTGGTGATTAATAATATCAAACTTTTAAAATATATCTGTTGGCCATTTTATGTCTTTTTTTTGAGAAATGCCTATTTAGGTCTCTGCTCATCTTAAAAGTAGATTATTTGCTTTTTGTTTTTTGTTGTTTAGTTTAAGTTCTGTATATAATTTGAATATTAGCCTTCTTTAGACATGTGCATAGCTATATGGATATATTCTATCAGAATAAATACGTTCTACTTCACAGATTGACTTTTCACTCTATTTACTGCTGTAGTTACGTTAAAACTGGAATTCGCACTTGTTTTTTCATGCCTTTAGTGTCAGATTCAAAGAATCATTGCCAAGATCAAGTTAAAGATTGTCTCATATGTTTTCTAATAGTACTTTTGTGCTTTCATGTCCTATGATTAAGTCCACTTTTAGTTGATTTTTGTGCATGATGTGAAATCGGGGTTCTGTTTTGTTCCTCTGATAGGAACATCTGGTTTCCTCAGTGCCACTTATGGGTGGTACTGTTCTTTCCACGCTGTGTGTTCTGGGCACTCTTGCCACAGATTGGTGATGTTCATCGGTGGGTTTATTTCTGGGCTCTCTATTCTGTTGCTCTAGTCTGGGCTATATGTCTGTTTTCATGGTGATAATGTATTATTTTGAGTACTGTAGCTTTGCTTGCATTGGGTCTTAAGATCAGGCAGTGTGATACCTCCAGGGTCTTTTTTTTTGCTCAAAATTGCTTTGATTATTGAAGTTCTTCTGTAGTTCTGTGTGAACTTTAAGACTGTTTTTTCTATTTCTGTAAAGAATGCTATTGAGATTTTTGTAGAAATTTTATGGATTCTGCAGATCACTTTGTGTAGTATGGACATTTTAACAATATTAATCTTTCTAATCTGTGCTCATAGGATGTCTTTGCAATTATCTGCCTTCTCTGATTGTCTAAGTTAATGTTTTCTAATTTTCAGTGCACAAGTCTTTTACTACCTTGATTAAATTTATTCTTAATGTATTTTATTCCTGTTGTAAATGGAATTATTTTCTTAATTTCCTCTTCAGGTAGTTTTTTGTTTGTTTATTGAAGTACCATGAATTCTTTGTGTTGAGTTTGTATTCTGCAACTTTATTGAATGTGTTAGTTCTAATGTATAATTTTCTATTGTCCTGTCTCCTACAAATAGAGATGGTTGTACTTTTTCATTTCTTATTTGGGCACTTTTTATCTTTTTTTTTCTTGTCTAGTTTCTCTGTTTTGCCTGCCTCTTGTTTGCCACACTGTGGCCAACTGATAGTTTTCAACAAACGCTGTGGGAATAGGGCTTGTCCCATTGAGTGGGGTATACAGGTCCAATAGAGAAAGACAAGTCCTGAGAAAGGCTCTTACCCAGACAACCACCAGGTCAGTACCTCCCTTTTAGGGGTGCTCCTGTCCTGCTCTGCCCCTCCTGATGCCTGCCAGAGTGGTCTTCATGTAGTTACTGTGGCCGTAAGGACCCCTGGTTCCAGGGTGCAGTGACGGTAGATGAGAGCTCTTGAAATGAGGGAAGTTAGGAAGCCCTCGCTGAGCAGCAGCCATTTCTCTGGAATAGATCATTCTGCTAAGGTGGCAAACCTGTTGTTAACTTCCAGAGTTGGGAAAGTTGATTTTGACCGGTGTGTGTGTGTGTGTTTTAAACCAGTGTCTTCATTGCTTTTATGGAGAAGAAAATTTCTGGGAGTTCCTATTTGTTTATTCTGAAAGTCCCTCCCCCCCCCAGTTTAAAACCGCCTGCTACTCTAGGAACGTTATGTTCTTTTTTTTTTTTTTTTTTT
>PVLD010003535.1:0-48927 GCA_004027595.1 Dinomys branickii | reverse complement strand
AAATGAATCTTTCTGTTTTGCCCAGGCCTGCCTCAAACTCCTAAGCTCAAATGGGCCTCTCCTCCTTAGCTTTCCAAGTACCCAGACTGCAGGCATGTGCCACAGTGCCCAGGAAAAAAACATTATGGTGAAATACACGTATCTTAGCTCTAGCTGCTCTAACAAAATAAAAACACTGTAAGTGTAGTGCTTGAGAGGTTCTCAGGCTTGGGTTCTTGGTCAGGTCTGCAGACAGCTGTTTCATGCTGTGTCCTTATGCAGCAGAAAGGGAGCTGGCTAAGCTTTCTGGCCTCTTCTTATGAAGGTGCCGTTCCCATTCGGGAGGGCTCTGTCCTCAGGACCTGATTACTGACTAAAGGCCAAATACCAGAATGCTGAATCACCACAATGGAAGTGGGGTTTCAACACAGGAATTTTAGGGAGGCACGTTTGCTTTCTTGCAACATAAAATTTCCCATCTTAACCATCTTTTGATGTGTCACATAATAATAGTTGGTACATTGACATAATGATGTGATCAATCTCTAGAATTCCTTTCATCTTTCAGAACTTAAACTCTACATCCATTAAACAAAACACTGCCTTTTCCTCTCCCTCCAGCCTTGGGAACTCCCACTCCATTTTCTCTGTGTACTTAAATAAGCAGTGACAAGTAGAGTTGTTTTGTGACTTGCTTATTTCCTTGGCGTAATAATCTCAAGGTTCACCCACACTGTATGATGTGTCAGTTTCCGTTTAAGACCGGAAGCTCTTTCTCCGTACCTGTGCGGCACATTTGTCTTCTGTCTGTCTCTTGGGGCACACTAGGGCCACTTCCGCCTTTTAACTATTGTGAATGATGCTCCTGTGAGCATGAACTACAAGCACCTCTTTGAGCCTATGCTCTCAGTTCTTTTGAGATTATGATTGGTTTCCTTGTGCTTTGAATGGAAGCATCTACAGATATATGCAGCTTGATAGTTTTTTAAAAATAGGCTACTGAACTTTAGTGACTTTCTTAAATTTTGCTTTGTAGTTAATTCTTTGGAAGGAAAATAATGTGACAAAGTAAGATTCTGAAGGGGAAAATGTGTGTTAGACCAGAAGGATAACAGTTTGGAAGAGGTAAACAGAATGCATTTTTTGTGTAAGTGTTGGGTGTTGATTTGTCAAGGAGAAGTTGACATTAGAGACAGTTTGTGTTTGTGTATGATTTTTATTTTTTTGTTTATTGCTTTGATGGGTTCTTCATTTCCTGCCTTAATTTTGCTCATACTTACAGTCTTCTTTTTGGTGGAGGGTGAAACTAAGCACTGGTGAGTCTTCAAGTTGTCAGCACTGAAATGCTTTTAGGAACTATAGTTTCATATGATGAGGCTACAAAAAGAACTACCACATCATAGAGCGTTTCAATTTGGGTGTGAATGTGTTGAGGACTTTCCCCCCAGTTTTTAAAGAAATGCATACACAACTTGATGTAGATGAAATTCTAATGGAGCTTTAGCTAAATTTGCAAATTAAAAGACAGCAAGAGAGAGAGAGAGTGTAGCAAAATAGGCAAAATCTCCCATTAGAATAATTCAGTGTTTCTAAGGGATATGAGCTTGAAATGCTTTTTATTGTTTTATTTTTAGTGATATATTAAAATGACACTTTACAGTTTTCAGGATGGCCGTGATATATAGGATTAAAAAATTACTGTTTACCAGGTGTAGTAGCATATGCTTATAATTTCAGCTACTTGGGAGGCTGAGGCAGGAAGATTACACAGTTTGGTCAATTTAGCAAGACCTTGAATCAACATAAGATGATAACAACAGCAACAACAACATTAGTAGGTCTGGGCCCAAGGTCCTAGCTCCTGGGAAAGGAGGAGGCATTGGGTCAGGTGCAAAACCTAGCAAGGGGCCAGGTACTCACAGTGTCTGAAGCTTAGTTTTTCATTTCTCAAGTGTTACAACCATTTATTTACCTCGGTGATTGTGCTGAGGGGCAAATGCAGGAAAGCACTGAGCTTATTTATAGTTTCTGGCATATGAAACATCCATCAGAAGTGCTAGCTTCTAACTCTGAAGATGTTCTAATGGTGGGTAACTCTGTCACTTTCTTGTTTTTAATGCTGAAAGAGCCTGTAAGAATGTTTATTTGACCTCAGGACAGTGACACTATTTTAAACAATAAAAGGTACTGAGACTATAGATGTTGTAGAACCAAAACATAGAGTTTTTAAAATTAAGCTTTTTTTTAACAAGTACTATTAACAGAATAATCTTTCATATTATTTCTTAGAATGGTTTCAAAGTAGATGAAATGTAAGTAGGTTTTGAGGTAAGCCCTCCATTAGAGTGATTTGATTTCATTTGCAAAAATTTTAGTCAGATTCTTTTTCTTTTAAAATGGGTCATCACCAGGAGCATTTTATTTATCTGGCAAGATATTCTTCACATATGGATTTGTGCAGCAGTGAGAATTCTAAAATGCCTGTGTAAACTTCTTTGCTGATATTTGTCTGGGGGACATAAACCACAAAACCTGTTAATTCAGAGAGAAATGAAAGCTTAAACATATACCAAAGTAGAGAGAATTTACTATTATTTTTAACAGGCTGATTTGAAAGGAGGGGCGGTAATCTAGGATTGTGACTACATGAGTGGGCTTCACGTTATTTGTCATTGGTAGCTACAATGAAACATTTAACATGGTCATGACATGCAGCTTGAACCAGCAGTGGTAGATGCGTGACTGTCCCATTGGGTGGCTTTTTATTAATTTTATTAGTAAAAAAATGCAAATAAAAGTGATTTGATCTGTTTGTATCACCAGTGGTACAAGCCACCTGATGGGACAGACACGGGGCTTTGGGCTGGTGGGAACACATAAAATCTAACAAGGTATTCTTTAATTGTTCACAGCCCACGATTATTATTTTTGAATTAAGAAAACGAACTTTCTTTTGAATTTTGGTTTTCCTACTAATTTTAGCATTTCAACTGTTGAAGACTGTTCATTAAAGGTTATGAAAGTGGTTCTTATCAGAACCCACTATTTGGTCAAGAAATAAAGACGAGAAGTGACTAGGAAGTTATTCAAGATTTTCAGGGATTTTCACTCAGCTTTGAAACTATACATTGGTATGGATAGAAGCGACTCTGTATCATTGATAATGTGCTTTGAAAAATGAGGATGCTGACTTTTAAATCTGTTCATGACAAGTACATGAAAAAATTAAGAATACGTTAAAATTATTTTTCTAAACTTAAAGCATGTTCATTTGTTGCATAAGAATCTTTTCTTGGCTTGCTATTTTCTTTCTTTTTTGTTTTTTGAAAAAATGCTGAAGGAGATTCTTCGTGCCATCTGCTTTGTCATCATCAATTTTAGATCAGATCCCCAGATTTAGATTGAGCTGTCGCTAATTTAACCTGCTTTAGTACTTTTAAAAATATACACTTCTGGAGTAGCTGCTAGCTTATTTTATGGGTACAGTCAAGATGGTCTTCGAATGTGGTGAGACCGAGCCTGGGTCACAGTGGCCACGAGGCTTCCAGACAGGTAAATTGGAGTCCATTGTGAACTTGGGCTAAAAACAGCTTTGGATTCAGGATCCATCAAAGCACAGAGAGAGAAATTACTACCCAAACTTTATGTCCTGTGTGCACTACACTCTCTTGCTTATTAAACTTGATACTTTTTTTTATTATGATCTGTATAAAGATGGAATATTGAGTGCCTACTTTAGAGATGACTGGAATTGTTACAAAACTCCAAGGTTAAATTAATAATAGAAAAATCTACAGCAGGAGGCAAGAGGATGAGTGTTATGGTTGATACATTGTGTCAACTTGGTGAATCTAGAGGTTTGGTTGAGTGAGTCAGCGGGAAGCCAGGGTGCTTACTTTTTTACATCCTGAGCCTGTGGAAGAGGAGGACATGGAGATTATGTGAATGCTACATGCCCCCTGGGTGGGGTTAAGCTGTTTACAATGTAGGGGAAGGAAAGAGGCTGCTTGCAGCCATTCCTCCCTTTTGCTTGTGTGCTTTTCTTCTGTGTTCTGCTGCCATGAACATTTGCCCTCTGCCATGTGCCACTCTGCCTCTGAGCCAGCCAAGTATGGACTGAAACCTCCAGAAACAGTAAGCTAAATAAACCTTTCCTTCCTTCATTTTGGGCGTTGGGTATTTTGTCTCAGCAATGAGAGAAAAGTAACCGAGACAATGAGGAACATAAAAACATTTGTGTGTGTATGTAGTTCCGGGGATTGAATGCAGGGCCTTTGCACTGATCTACCTCCACAGCCCTTTTTAATTAAAAATAATTTTTTTTGAGGCAGTGTTTTGTTAAGTTGCCCAGGCTGACCTTCAGTTTGTGATCCTCCTGCTTCAGCCTTCCAGAGTGCTGAACTTACAGGTGGGTGTCACCATGTCCAGCTGAGAAACATAAACTTTTATAAAGCAAATAAAGTTAACTGTCGATAAGCAAAAACACTAGTGAATGTTTGAATTAGATTAAACACTGGTCTTTCACTTTGAAAAGGATGCATTCTTTTATATTGATCCAGGGGCTGGGGATATAGCTCAGTAGCAGAAGTGTCTTTTATATTGATCCATTGTTAATATTCTTTTACTTTTATTTTCTTTTTATGTGTATAGTGTTTCTGCACATTTCAAAAATGTTGTAGATGCTGTGAAGAATCACGCCTAAATACTTAAGAACAAAGACCTTCTTCTGTCACCCTTAACATGATTGTTACTGTTGTTGAATCTTAACCTAATTAACCAGAGTTCCATAATATCATCTCATTTACATTTTAAACTTATCCCACAACTCTTTTTGATTCACTGTGCAATAAAAGTTCATGCCTTGCATTTGATTGTCTCATAACCTCTTTTTAATTTAGAAGAATCCCTCTGCCTTTTGTTTTGTGTTTGGATGGCTAGAGTATTACACCAGGGGTCCAAAGTTCCACATTCTGGATATGTATCTGCTTTTGCCCAACTTTTTTAGACTCAGTTAGCATTTTGGTGAGAAGATAGCAAGGGCGTTATTGCTTCCACAAGGAGGCTCATGAAGCCCGGGGGTCCTGCCGCTGCAGCTTTCCTGTGGACATTTGCCCTGTCAGGACTCCCAGGTGATCTTTGGACTGGGATTGACATCATGAGATACACTGTTTTCTCAAAGTCATCTCCAAGGTACTGTTTGCCTTCACAGATGATTCTTATCTGAATTTTTTACAGTAGCGGGTACAAAAGGATTATTTTCTGATTGTGTCAACCTTTTTTCATCTAATAAATGGCATTCTGCAAAAATTTTCTCTGTGTCCCCTGAACCCATATTAATCTGGATTCTTGGATTTTCCAAATTAAATGTATTACGCTTCTCAGATAAAGAAATACAAATGGCAAATAAATATATGAGAAAATGTTCTACATCTTTAGTCATTCAGGAAATGCAAATAAAAACAACATTAAGATTTCATTTCACTCCAGTAAGATTGGCCAGCATTAAGAAATCATCCAATAACAAATGCCGGCTAGGCTGTGGAGAAATAGGAACTCTTCTGCACTGTTGGTGGAAATGCAGACTGGTGAAACCACTGTGGAGATCAGTTTGGAGATTCCGTAGCAAACTAGGTCTAGAGGTCCCATTCAACCCAGCTATTCCCCATCTGAGTATTTTCCCAGAAGATCTGAAAGCATCATATCACCGCGATATATGTGCACCCATGTTCATAGCAGTGCAATTTGTAATAGCTAAATTGTGGAAGTAACCCAAATGTCCATCCACAGAGGACTGGATTAAAAAATGTGGCATTTTTATATAATGGAATAGTACTCAGCTATGAAGAAGGACAGATTTGGGGCTTTTGTAGGCAAATGGGCACAATTAGACACCATACTCATAAGTGAAATAAATCCAGAGGTTCATGGCAACGTATTGTATCACTGGTGTAGGAATCTGAAGGTAGGAATATAAATTAGGAGGTATGAAGGGAATCTGCTCAAAAGTAAGGAGCAAGTGGGATGAGGGGAGGAAGAAAAGGAAGAAAGGGACAAATATGTATCTATGTATGTATATGCAGGATGGCTAATATTGTGCCACTGTTGACCTGTGTCACTTTATGGTAAGGAGCACTTCATGATTGATTGTTTGATCAAGATTATATGTGATTTCAGGAGGATACACTTTGAAGTTATCAATGTGTAGTGCAGCAACCATTGTTAATTCCCTGTCGCTTTGTCTATAATTCAATTTTAATTGTGCTGCTCTTGTGCTACTGTGTCTTTTTGTTAATGTTCTCCTTTTTTGTTGTTTGTTTGTTTTTTATACTTTAAAAAAATTAAATGTGTTAAAATTGGCAATCAGTTTCATGCATATAGATGCACCGATTATCCAAATCTAGTCAGGTCCCTGTCAAGCTGGGTTCTTTACATATAACTGCATTAATCTTTATACATTTCCTTGTTTTCAGGAATAAATTTTTATGTGACTAAATGTTAGAATTATTTTATAATAAAAGAAATAAAGATAGCCTAGACATTTCACATTATTAAATTGTTTTGCTTGTGTCATCAGTTGTTTGATGGAAGGTTCTCTTTTTCTGAAGTTTCAGCGATGTCTACGTAGCTGACTTCTTGAAGGTTTTAAGGATATCAAGGGCCTGGATTTCGGTGTGTTCTCAAAAGTTGGTGGATCCTTTTCTGAGTTAGCGTCCAGAATAAAACTCCTAGGTGATGCCCTAGATGCACTCTCTGTGGGCCCAGAGATGCAGAATGGCATGGATGTCCAGGATGGAGAAATCCTGGGGACAGCGGTCCTTGGATGCTTCTGCCCTGTCCTCTGCTTCCTATGCACCTGGAAATACAGTTGGCGGGCCTGCAGGTACTGGGATTTACTATCTGCTGCCTTCCTCACATTTCAATTTTTAAAAGCCTCTCTGCTTCTGTGTATGCAGTTGACCTACTTTTTATATTTCCCATCTCTCTTTGAGCATTGACACTGAAAACAGTTCGAGTCACTCATAAAAGGAAAATGGCATTAAATTTTAAGGCACATCAGGAGTTGGTACTGTAATGAGGACTGAAGTGAATCTCTGTTTTGCAAAGTTCAGATATACGCGACTTTGCTTCTTTATACCTTTAACGTACATGTAAGAGTTTCAGTTTTAGGACCTATGACTTCTGGCATTGTTTCTACTTTGGTTGGAGGTTGGGAGGGTTTGGAAGCGGGGAGGAGAGGGAATCTCATACCAGGCCCACACTGATCCTATCAGCCCAGTGTCTTTGGCTCTTCCATTGAATACTTGTGAATCTGTTCAGCACCTTATTATTCAAGGTGTAGTACACTTTCCTTCTTGGCCACGAGAATGTGTTAAGAGACTCAGTACCTTGCTGGAATCTGTATCCTTTTCTTGCTGCCGATGTTGGCTGTGCTGCTGGGTGACGAAGAGTCTGATGGAGAGGTCATCACATAGACCTCCTGTGTGGGAAAGTCATTCTGATGGATCCGCCATTCTGCGGAAGATGCCCGCATAGTCCGTTTTGAGAATAGCTGATTTAAGAAACTAATTTTCTGGAAATGCCTTTCAGTTGTGTCTGTAAAAGAGAAGTTTTGTCACTGAGTCACATAAGCAAAAATAATTTAGCATGCAATGGGGAATTTCTGGAAGCTCGGGTGGGGATCATGGTGTATGAAAATCTCCTGAAATCTCAGTGAGATTTAAAACCTAGCTGGGGATGTAGCTCAGTGGCAAAGCACCTGTCTGGCAAGCACAAGGTCCTGAGTTTGATTCCTGGTTCCAAAAAAAAAGAATGACTACACTAATATTAAAAACTAAATAAATAAATAAAACCTTTGCCATGCCAGAGTGGCCCTGCCTCAGCCGCGTCACCTGAGTGCTGTTAGAAATGCAGCCATGGTAGGTCAGAGTCTTCATGGCACAGTGATGGTGATGGCGACAGCTTCTCCAAGTGCTTCTGATACAAATTAGGCTTCAGAAATGCTGGGAAGAGTTTTCATGAGAGTGTCACCTTTGCAGGTTAGCTGGTTGAGAGACACAGGCTCATTTTGTGAAGTAGCAGCAGATATTAAATAGCGTACTTAAGAAAACCCTTTCTGAGTGGAAGGCCTTCAGAGATATCTTATAAACGGTTGGCTCCATGCAGCTGTTAGCTACTGAGATTCCCACACTGTTCCTTCTGAGAAGATTGGAGGAGATATTTTCAAGTACCAGGAGCACCATGCTCAGAAGGATGTGCTGTGGTCATTTTCCCAGTTCTTGATGAGAGAGCTCAGTGCTCTCTCTCTCTCTTGCTGGCTTGTACATTCTTTATGTTGTGTTATGAGCTGGGTCTGTCCTTTGAGTCAGGCCTCAGTGTACAGAAAGAATGCCAGGAAGCCAGGCTGGGGCTGTGGTTCTGCCTCTGTCATCAGCATGGTGACTGTGTGATTCTTGGGCATGGTGGGATGGCCTCTTCAGTCCCTCAACACTTAGAGCTGAGATGGTGCAGGTGTGCTGCATCCCTGAACTGTGCTGCCCCCCCCCCCCCCCCCCCCCCGCTCCTCCCTGTCTTGGTTACTTTTCTCTTGTTGCTGAGACAAAATACCCAACACCCAAATGAAAGAGGGAAATGTTTATGTAGCTCACAGTTTGTGGAGGTTTCAGTCCATACTTGGCTGGCTCCAAGGCAGAGTGGCGCATAGCAGAGGGCAACAGTTCATGGTGGTGGAAAACAGCAAAAGCAGCAAAAGCAAAAAGGGAGGAGCAGCAAGAGCGAGCCGCTTTCCCTGCCTTACGTTGTATGCAGGCTGTCTGTCCCGGGGTGGGTGTAGCGCTCACACTTACAATCCCAGCATTGGACCATGGGTCAATCGCAAGCTTTAGAAGCCCAGCCCATGACTGCATGAGGCTTTGGGGGACATGTGGACACAAACTGTAACACTGCCACCCCCAGCTTCAGGGATACTGCTGGCAGCTTGGAGAATTGGGGTTCCCAACTGTCTAGTGGTTGTGCTCAGGTCTGGGTTGATGCTGAAGGAATGGTGGAAGAGACTTGAGCACCTGGGATTCTCTCCCCTGAAGAAGGCTATGGGATGCAACTCTCTCCACGTGCAGCTGTGTTACACCCCTCATGCTCTCAAGGAGCCAGGCCAGGCAGGACTGATGTAACACTGTGAGTGAGGGCTGGGCTGCAGGTTCATCTCATGATGCGCCCCAGTGTGAGGGTCTGGGGGATTTTCGGTGCAGTATCGTGGTAGGGGCTGCAGCACAGTGAAAGAGGGCCTTAGAGTTGGATAGGTGGCATAGTTTGTCAGCTCTCCTGTTTGTTAGTCTTGTGACCTTATAGAAGCTACTCTCTGACTTTTTGCATCCCATAATTATAAAAACAGTGCTACTTTCTACCCTCCAGGTGCCATCTGAACAGCTCGGTATGGTGCCTGGCATAGGTGGGTGCTCGTGGAATGGAAGCACACATTACTGTGCCCACTTGGGATAGTGCGTACCTGCTCACCAGCTATTTCTCATGCCTGCCCAGCATTGCCTCTGTGGGCCCTGCCCTTCGGATGTGTTCCTGAGTGATGCTCACTGGGTGAGCGTCCCCTTCTGTTCCTCCCCGTGGTCAGATTCATCAGCAGCCACAGAGCCAGCAGGGAGTAGCAGCCGGAGAGCTGTGGATCTCCCACCTCACACAGACGTGTGCCAGCCTGCCAGTCCGCGTCAGGACAGGGACATGTGTGTTTAGAACCGAGTGCATGGTGGAAGAGACTCGGGCGCCTGGGGTTTTGTCCCCTGAGGAAGGCTACAGGATGTGACTCTTGGCTTCAGAAGGCATGCCCCATAGTCTCCATCAAAGGGCATTTCCCTGTGTCTTCAGGAAGGGTGCAGAGCACAGGGTGAGGTTTCTGGAACTTAGCATCCCGCTTCTATAGCAAACTGGATGGTGAGACCCGAAATCCCTCTGCTCGCCACAGGTTGCCTGTGAATGTTGGGTCATCGCCTTTTCCCATCAGTTCCTTGTCTTCCCTGAATCTGAACTCAGAGCCCGCATCTGAACTTGGAACTCGGTTTTAGATGTATCTGTTCAGATATGTTGTGCCTTGATTATTTTTATTTTTACCTGGTTGCCTTTGGGGAATGGGTTAGAAAAATAACTTTAATTGGATGTAAGAAAGTTACTGGGTGTGATTAAATCACATCTATTCATCTTTAAAACAGGTAATAATAGTACCTGCTGCACAGGATTGGTACCTACGTCATCGGATGAATGAACTAATATATGTAAAATGTTTGGTGTGGGGCTTTGCACAACACAAGCACGTTTCAAAAATTATTTATTTATTTTTGAGAATTTGTAATGTGCACTGGCCTTAAGCTCACAGTGTAGCCCACATTGGCCACAAACTGGCAGCAGTCTCCCTGCTAGGATTACAGGCATGTGCCACCATGCCTGACCATAAGCACATTTTATAATTGTGTTGGGTATTACTAATTATTTTGTTGTTAGTCTCTCTCTGATTATAAAACAGAAATATTCATTGTGGAAAATGTAAAATAAAACAACATCAAAAACATCACGGACTTTCTACCTCCTCATAGCAAATGTAATGCTTTAATATGTCTTGCCAGTCTTACTTCTGTTTCCTTGTATACGTATGCTTTACATAAAGAAATAAAAGTTATACTGATTTGAAACCTTTTTTTCCCCACTTACCGTATTGGTTATATTTTCTCATATCATTGATTATTCTTGTATCTCATGATTTCAGTGATATTTTATTTTATGTATGCCCTAAAATGTGTTTCTGGTATTAGATTTTTTTGTGCTGTTTCAGCTTTCTTTCTTTCTTTCTTTCTTTCTTTTCTTTTGTCCTCTCTCCCTTCCTCCCTCCCTTCCTTTCTTTTTTTCTTCTGTATAAGTAACTCTCTAGTGAATTCTTTTCTCTTCAGGCTGAGTTCCTGGAGGAGAAATTGCTGGGTCAAAGACTAGATAGACTTGCATATGTTGCAAAATTGTCATCTAGAAAAATTCTACAAATTTGTATTTCTGTAGAATTTATGTTGATGATCACTTTTTAACACTGACCATTATAATTTTCTAAAATTATCAATTTTATAGGTGAAAATATTAAAATTTTATTTTCTGAACTTTTTATGTTTAAAAAGTATATTTCTCCAAGACTGCTTGTCTGTGTCCTTTGTATGGTTTTGGAGGATTTTTGATTTACAGAAAGCTGTATTTTTTTAAGGCTGTGAACTCTTAATCAGGGATATTGCAAATATTTTTTTCAGTTTTTAATTTCTTTTAAGTTTCTTCATAATAGAGATTGATAGAGATTTTTGTTTCTCAGTTGTAAAATTTATTCGTTTTTAAACTTATAGGTTCTGCATAGTATGGCTATCTCCACTCAAAGATTATGTACTCATCTGAGTTTCAGTTCAGTTTTTGAGCTATATACTGTAATTCCTCAGATATTGATTGAGTGCCTATGATATGGTAGTGCTAAGTCAATTGTCAGACAATAGGCATTATCCTTACCCATTTGGGACTTCAGACTGGTAGAAAATAGACCTTAATGAGGTTGTTGTGTTAAGTGAAATAAGCCCAACATAGAAAATCAATACTTTATGATTGGTAAATGGAATCTAAAAATGTTAAACTCATAGACACAGAATAGAAGGATGCTTCACAATGGTGGGTAGGGGAAATGTGGCCATGGTGGTCAAAGGGTAAGTAGTAACTTCCGGTTATAAGATCAGTAAGTTGGAAAGATTTAGTGTACAGCAAGGTGACTCAAGTATAATAACAGTGTATAATGTACTAGAATTTTCTGAGAGAGTAGGTCTGAAGAATTCTTATAAAAAATGGTAACTGTGAGGAGAGGCTGTGCTAGGTTGATTGTGGTAATCACTTCACATTGTATACATATGTCAAAACATCATACACCTTAAATATGTACAATTTTCATTTGCCAGTTATACCTCAATAGTGCTGGAGGAATAATAGACCTTAATTTGTTTTAAATTCATTTATAAAGTCAAAACTGTGCTAAGTGTTCTGAAGGAGGGGGAAATGGCCTAAAAATGTCTATTGGGGTCACCGACATGTTTGGGGAGGTGCAGGAAGTGACCTTGAACTAAAAGCTGAGGGAAGATGGTAGTGGAATCCTAGCAAGGAAGGTGTATGGAGAGCATTTCAGGACCTGTCAGCAGCCATTTTGGCCGAAGTGTATGAGGAAGCAGGATTAGGTCAAGATTATGGCTTGATCTAACTTTGAAGGAATTTTGAAGACAGACTCTGTGAGGATTTGTGGGTCCTGTATGGATTGTGATCTTGCTAATGTTAGCACAACGGCGTATTCAAAGTAGATGATGTGATTAAATATTTAACTTTAAGTTCTTTTGAAGTTTATTTGATTAGTGACCCTGCTGCAACAATGGCTTGCTTTTCCTCTTCATTTAGTCTTGCATGACGAAAATCTGCTCATTCTTAAGGTAGGCTATACTCGCCCTGATCCCTGGTGTCCTTATTTTGGGAGACTGTGTAGGTCTTACAGCCCCTTTTGGCCTCGTAAGCGAGGGGCAAGGTTGCTGTGCACAGTCTGGACCTGTGGTCTTCACAGTTCACGATCTGTTGTCCTCAGCAGTGTGTCTCTTGTCTCTCGTCCTTGTTATTTTTCCATGAGGCTGGGCAAACACCACAAATAATTTCTAAGCCAACCGTGTTGTCCACAACAGAGCTCATTGTTTTTCTTAAACTTCCCCCGCATCAGCGTATGTTTGTGGATTAGTACCCTTAATGCCATTGCTTGCTAGGAAGTGAAGTTGGTAAAAATTAAAGTAGCATTGGTACCAGAAAAGAAGGATTGACACAAGGAGAAATTCCCAGGCAATTTATTGAAAAAGTAGTTTGCTTTCCATGATGCACAAGACACCAGCTCTCGAAGGTGGGACACATATTGTGGAGAGTTGGAGGAAATTCTCCCATTCCACTGACCTCCTTGTCTTTTTGCTTAGGTTTCAGGTGTCCACATGAGCTTTAGTTAGCAGATATCTCTTCAGTTTGTTGATGGGCTACTGATCCCTTTACCAGGTTCCAGGACTGTGAAAGTGTCAGTGCCATGATGTGCCAGTGGGCGCAGATCATCCATTACTTGCTTTTCCTATCACTGTTGAGAATTCCTTTAAAAATACCATTCTGCCCCATCTGATATGTCTTGGAGACACTCTCCCTAGCACACGGCTGCTTGGCTTCTGTGCTTCCTGGTGCTGGATCATTTTATTGGGGTGAGGAGTGAGATGTCACCTTGGCCACTGGTTACCTGGAAGTGACACTGTCATTATGAGGCTTATGTGGAGTGGGTATTGGTGACTCAAACTCACGTAGTGCGTGGGGCATCGTTTTTGGTTGACTGTAAAGCCCTAGCAAAGGCCCTTCTGAACCAGTGAACTGTCCGCCTGACGACTTCTCCAGACAGTTATTTGCAAAGCAGAGTTTAAATGCAAGTGTTTCCCTCACCAACAATTTGCTGTAATTCTCTACTGTGTTTTCTTGGTCGCCGCTTCATCCTGTTAAAGATCCTGGTGTCAGTTGAATAGTGCCTAGAAGTGTAATTTTGTTGAAGGGTGAAACGCAAACACCTATTACCGTTTGCAATGCTCTATTTACTGGGCTGCTTGTTTTTCTCTCTGCCTTCTCAGGAGTCTGGAAGCAGTGGCCTGTATGTCTTAACTTCACTGTGGGCCCTGAATCTAGTGCAGAATTTTGGGCTTCATGCTTATTTATTGAATGAGTAAATGAACTTGAAACTGTTTCAGACCTTCAGGTTTTGGGCCCTTATTGGTTAACTAGCAACTTCGATCAAGTGGGTTCTAAAGCCTACAACAAATCACTGGATGTAATGTAAACCAGTCAGTAGAATCTGAACAAAATGGTGTTTCTGCAAAAGAACCCTTGTATGTGAAGTGTGCTTCATGACTGGCGAGAACAGTTCTAGCTTCTTGTTTATCTGAATTTGATTCCTAGAAAGCAGTGCCCTAAAGCACAAAAGACCGAGAAAGGATAGAAAGGGTATTTTCTTCTTTTTGCCCCTACCCATCTACCTGTTCCGGGATTTGGGGCCTGACTGACCCCCCCCTGGAACCTTAGCCGCGCTGGGTTATGAAACATTTTGGTAGGGTGGAGTACGGATTCAGAGAGCCTTTTTGGTTCTAGGGTTATGCAGAGCGAATCCCAGGTTCTTCGCTTTGAGCCTGGACCTGGAAGTTCTTCTCTCCTGATCTGTGAAGAGGAAAGATGCGCTCCACTCTGGCCTCTCCTCTTTCCGTTCTCTAGGAAAAACCCGGGTGAAGTGAGTGGTGGAGGACCTTGGTCAGCCACGGAGGAGGCGGGCCAGAGCCTGGGGCCGGGCACAGCGTCGGATGCCGTGGGGAAGAGGAGAGGTGAGGGACCCCCCACCTCTGAGGGTAATCGTGCTACGAGCTCAGCTGGTGACTGGGGAACGGTAGCGCGCCTGTTGTGTACCAGCCCCTGCCCTGCTCCTTGTCATTTAGTAGTCAGGGTTCTCCGCTAATGGACTCTCCGGTTCTCTGAAGTTGGAGGCTAGGGGCAGGTGGAGGGTGTCTGGGAATGTCGAAGAGAACAGAGAAACTGAGAAATAGTTGCCCTGGAAGTGGACCAGCAAGTTGCCTACAGAAGGAAGGCCTAGAAGGATTTCCAGGCAGCCAAGGGCTGGAGGGTGACTTTGTTTGGAGAATGCAAGTGTTTTGGCACAGACCTCCTTCTGGGCTGTGTCATGTCCAACAGGAAGCCTTCTTTGGCCATAAATCCTCGAGTTTGATTCTCGTCATACATATGTCCCCGTGACTTTCGTGTCTGCTGCATCATGCCTCATAATTCTTATCACTGTGCGTTGAGATTCCAGCTTCTTGCATCTGTGTTCTCAAGGGCACACAGCGCTCGCTGTCACTGGGGCAGCACTCATCTCCTAGGAGGCTCTGGTGGTGTTTGAGTTGTGTGAGGTAGGAAGAAAGGGCTGGGAGGTGGCCTGGGAGGGTGTGTTGTCGTGCAAGCTGAGGAGTATGAATGTTAAGAAAGAGTGATAGGCAGCAGCAAGAGGTGCTAGGGAAGGAATCTAGCATGAGAAGTACTGCATGTGGTGGGAGTCACCAGTGACCATGGAGAGCCAAATTTCAGGCAATCTGTGGTCAGGTTGCAGAGTCCTGGAGGGCAGGAAGGAGGGCAGGGGAAGGAGATGGAAGTGTTAGGCTGTGTTACACACAGGCGCCAAGTCCTTGTGATGAAGGTAATCATTAAGTACTGCAGACAGGGACTAATACAAATAAAAAAAATAATGCGTGACTAAACATTGTTCTTTTCCCTCAAAATTTAGAGGAGCTTTCAACTCATACTGACTCTTTGAAATCATGGAACAGTTACTGCACATCTAAGTTTCCAGGAAAAATGTTTACCACTGAAGCAAAGTTGTCAGCTCCTCTATTGAGAGGACTTAAGTTGTAGAGATGCAGATCTTTCTTTGTGCAGTGTGTATGAAGAAAATTGCACATATATGTATGATATATAAGGACACATATTAATCCACGCTTATCGTGTGGAAGAGTTTTGGCAATAAACAAGCCAACTTTGCCAAGTCATGTCTAACAGATACTAGTCTTTCTACTCCTAGAGTGGAGTGATTCAAAAATTTTTGTGTTTTCCATAGTCTGTCACTTTTTAATGACAGCTTGATGGATGCTTTCTTTTTTGGTATTTTCAAGTCTCAGACAAATGTTCATGAAAAATAGTATCTAATTATAATTTTTCTTTTGACCTGACTTTCCTTTGCCTCCATCCTAGGCTACAGGTTATTGTGTCTTTTCCTAATAAAATGAGGCGGATGTGTCTTTCAGTCATTTTCATTTCATTTCTTTGGTCCCAGAAGTATTGCATTTCTTTGGCTCCTTCTTTTTTTTTTTTTTTTTTTTTTGCGGTACTGGGGATCGAACTCAGGACCCTGCGCTTGCTAGGCAAGCGCTTATTCCACTGAGCTATATCCCCAGCCCTTGGCTCCTTCTTAATTTGCCTGCAGAGCCGTTTACCTGGTCTGTTGTGCTGGTGACTGGACGAGCATTTTGATTTCATTTAATTTCCTAGTTGTACTGGGAAAAAAAAAACACTGAAATTTTATGCTCATTAGAAGTTTGAATGTTTAGTACTATTTGTGTACATGTTAGCAATAAGGCATGGAAGATTTAAAATCTTCATTCACCTTATTAGAAGTTCTTTTTGGTCATTAGTCTTGCCTGTAACTAAGCATGTGTTTAGTTGGCTGTGTTTGGTTTTAAGGTATAACAGATTGTCAAGGCAGAAGATAAATATGGGAGGGTCTCCTGGGGTCAAGTATACACCTTCCCCAAATAAATTTTTGAAATAGATGTCAAATAAAATACTGTACATTCTTACAGTGGGATTCTATTTTGCCATTAAAAATTAGTTGTAAAGAAAAATATAGTCACAAGATATCTCTGCAGCATACATTTGTGGTTCTGGGGATTGAACCAAGGGCCTTGTGCATGCTAATCACATACTCTTACTGAGCTATGTACCCAGTGTCCAGCAGTATGTTTTACATGTAATAAACATAGTCACAAAGTAGTATTTATAGCATGATTTCAGTTTTGTATTTGCTTCTCTGCACATTTACTTGCTTATTTATGAACAAAAAAGAAAGTCTTATAGAATACATGTCAAACTGTTAATAGTCATTGTCTCTGAGCATTAGAAGCAAGGGTGGGATTTATAGTCTGAATGTTAATAGTAATTTTGAAAGTAAGAGCTGCTGATTTCTTATGAAGGAACTTCCAGTTTCCTGTCTGTAGTGACATCTTGATTCCTTTTTGACCTAGCCCCTTTGCCGTCATAGAGACACTTCTGGAATGACAGAGAAAAGAACTTTCCAACTTCAATTCACTTTGTGGGGTCACATCACTCTGTGGACTTGGGTTAAAGTTGGGATCAGAAAACAGACTGATCATCAGTACCAGGAACGAGGACTGGGTGGGGGACTTGTGACCTCTGCTTAGAGTACCCTTACGAAAGTGGAAGTCCAGTTGGTCTGCTTTGCCATGGTCGGTGCAGTGAGCTGTGGACAGGTTACCCAAAGTAGTGTCCATTCCTGCTGAAACTGCAGAGCAAAGCACAGTCTACAATGATGGGTAGGCAAAGCCAGAGAATCAAACAGATTTCAAGTTGAACTGACAGAGAGCGAATCTTTGTCACTGCTAAAGATCCTGCGAGAACTGGGTGAGTGTGGAGGCTGGTGGAGCTCAGCAGCGGACGTCGCTGTCCAGGGGAGTGGCCATGCTCGTTAGTGAACTGTCAGCCAGACCCCGAGGAATGCCTGTTCCCTTGAATCACAGAGTCATATCCCCTGTCACATTTGTCCGGTAGCCCCCACACGTTGGTAGAAATGGCCAGGGAGCCAGTTTAGCTTGGTGAGCCAGGGCCTGGGGATATAGCTCAGTGGTACAAGTGCCTGCCTGGCAAGCACAAAGTCCTGAGTTGGATCCCCAGTACTGCAAAATCAGACAAACAAACAAACAACAACACAACAACAGCTTGGTGAGCCATAGCTTTCTTTGCCTTTAGCTCATTATGTTGATTTGGTAAGTGTGCTTTACTGTATCGTTTCTTTTTTGGTTTCCTCGGGGGAAATGTCTGTGGTGGCCGTGCTGAAGAAAGTGGCTTTGTTATAACCTGCCTGTGTAGAAAGAAACTAAAGAAAACGTGCTTTGCAGGCTTAAAACTTTGTTTTTGCCAGAGTGCTTTCCACTGATACGACTTTGATGTAGATACTGGAGAATGTGGGAATGTTAAGAAAGAATGAGAATGGTAAATATCAGAGAAAATGTATTTTGACCACTAGATTGGATCTAGGTTAATGGAAGATTCCCTGGGACCATGGATTTACATCCATGCAGGAATGCATTGGACAGACTTTGACTGAAAGAAACTCTGCTAATGTTCCAGTATAATTTCACTCACATTCAGTTAAAAAATAGGCCAAAGCAGAGTGTGTTGTTTGGGATGCATTTGAAGGTGGTAAAGCCTGGCAGGGAAGGAGGAGGTCATTTCCTTGAAAGCTCTGAGGTGGCACCTCCTGGCAGGGGCGAGTGTGGGGCTGGGAAGGGGACACAGGGACTCAGGGTGTGGGCAGGACAGTGCCCATGGCAGCCCCTGGGCTGCTATCTTCCGAGCTCCTTGTCACACTGCAGATTCACACCTTGAGCATTTTCTCGATTTGTTATATTCCTGCTCAGATACTAGAAGGATACAATCACGGCCACAGCACATGCACACTCTGGGCTGAGGTTTCAAGGGCTTCTGAGTTTCTCTGCAGGTTGAAGAGTGACCCACAAAAAGTGACATGGGGCAGCCCTAGCCCTGCACCTCAGCCATGGCCTGATGTGGTCTTCACAGGGGTGAACAGGTTCAGACAAGGCCATGGGAGTGGGTCTTCATCCAGCATGATGCTGTGCTTATTCAAAGGAGAAGTTGGGCCAGAGAGACTCAGAGGGTGATGGAGCTGACAAGACGCGTGGCGAGTGGCCTTGTGCATGCTGAGGGGACAGGCCTGGAACGCGTCCTTCCCTCACAGCCCAGGAGGAACCGGCATGCCAGCACCCCGACCATAGACTTGGAGTCTCCAGAACTTCGAAACCACATCTCTGATGTTAGCTCACCCTGTCCTAACAAAGTCACATGGTTTGGAAGATGGCTGCAGTTTTTAATTTGTCTAATCCGTGTCCTTACTACTTACGATGACCTGGTTTGGGGGTTTTTAAAACTGGAGCAGAGATAGCTACTTCTCCCGTGTGATTTAGGAATTACGAATTAAGGGGACTAAAGAAGGCGAGGAGCCCGGAGGTGGCCTGCTCTCAGGTCAGTCAGCGTTTGTTTATTAGGGTAGTTATCTAGGTATCTTTCAGAGCTGAACTTTCTTTCCTTTGCTTCTTTTCTAACCTCTGTTTTGTGTAAAATTTCACAAAGTGTTGTTTGTGGGTGTTATTTAAGGAATGAGTTGTTTCCTAAATTGAAATCATCCATGCTGTGATGATCTCATTCAAGTTTCCTCAGGTATCAAGAACTGTACAGGGAAGATCTTCAGACAGCACATTACGGCATCATTCCCTGCCGGGGTGGAAAGGCTTCCTGCTACCTTTGCCACTAGGCACGATCGTGTGATAAATTCCAGCCAGTGGGAAAGGGTGCACCGTCCGTTTCGCTTTCCTCTTTCTTGCTGACTGGGACATGGTGGGACTTGACACAACCCTCTGGAACTAGAAATGGAAGGCTTCCACCCTTCATTGCTCACTTTGGGACTGTTACATATAAAACATGAATCTTCTCGCTCGGGCCTTTTGACCTTTCAGTTTCTGTCTGTGGCAGCTGAGTCTGCCCCTCTAACCAACGCACCGCAGCGGTTAGAGGTAGGTAAGGACTACTGGTCTCCCATAAATGCCCTCACCCCTGCCATGAAGGTAACCATTTCTTGTAAGAAGGCACAAAGATACCTACAACTTGTTTTATAACTTTGCCAGCATATCTGTCTCTGATCTTTTAGATGTTTCTTACTCTGCTTAAATGAGTTGACTGAGGCAAGTATGACTCTTATAGAGACAGGATTCAGTTAAACTTAGCAGCTGGCATTGGACAACTAGAATCTGTGACCCATCGACTGCTCGAGTGCACTATTCAGTCTCAGTGAGTTGGTGTAGTGTCAGTGCTCTTTTTGTTGTTGATTTCTAGGTTCATTCCATTGTGATAAGATGCATGAGATTATTTTAGTTCTTCTGTATGTATGGAGTTTGGCTTTGTGCTCTAAAATATGGTCTGTTATGGAGAAAACTGAATGGGCTATCGAAAAGAATGTATATTCTGCTGTTGCTGGATGAAATGCTCTGTAGATACCTGTGAAGACCATTTGATTAATAGTATAATTTAACTCTGATGTTGATGTTCTTGTCTGGTTGACCTTGGTGAGAGGTAGGTATTGACATCCCCCACTGTGACAGTATTAGGATCTGTGTGCTGTTTCACATCAACTCGTGTTTGTTTTATGAAATTGGGTGTGCCAAAATTTGGGGATATGTTTATAACTGTTTTCCCTTCTTGGTGAATTGTTCTTTTTAACAACAGGTAGTGCCCTTTTTTGTTCTCACCAGCTTTGGCTTGAAGTCACCTTTGTTAGATGTAGGTGTAGCTACTCCTGCCTTTTGTTTAAGCTCTAACTCCTTGGAGTATCGTTTCCTATTCTCCCACTTTTAGCCTGTGTGTGTCTCTGCAGATGAAGTGTGTCTCTTGCCAGCAACATATAGATGGGTCTTGTTCTGTGACCCACTCTGCCAGTCTGTGTCTTTTAATTGGGGAGCTACAATAATTTACATAAAGTGCTATTTTTGAACCGTATACATGAATTCCTGTCATCCTGGTTTTTTTCCAGTGTTTGATTCATTTCCGTTTCTTGTTTGTTTAATGACTCTTCTATGATTTATTCCTTTCCATGGCCTGTGGTGGTTGCTGTTGTCATTGTCTCTTTTCAGGATTCCTTTGAGTATTTTCTGCAGTGTTGGCCTGGTGGTCGTGAATTTCTTTAGTTTGTCTTTGTCAGGGAAGGTCTTTATTTCCTGGAAGGATAGTCTTGCAGGATGTAGTTGTCTAGGTTGGCAGTTATTTTCTTCTAGGAATTGAAGAACTTCCTTCCAGGTCCTCCTGGCCTTTGAGCTTTGTGTTGAGAAATCTGTTGTTATTCTGATGGAGTTGCCTTTATCAGTGATTTGGCATTTCCCTCTAGCAGCTTTGAATAGTCTTTCTTTGTTCTGAGTTTCTGGCATTTTGACTGTGATGGAGAGGTATTCTTTTCTGGTCGCATCTACTTGGAAAGGCACAAGAAACTACTTTTCTTGTTGTTCCTCCTTTTCTCGGGTATCCATCTCATTCCCTAGATTTTGGACATTTTCTGAATAATTTCCGTGAATGGATTTGTTATGCCCTTTGCCTCATTTCGACACCTTCTCTAAAGATGATGATTCTTAAGTTTGCTTTTCTAGGGTTGTCTAGGCGCTCTTAGATAATGTCTTCACTGTTTCTTGTTCTTATTTTCATTCTTACTGACTGCATATCCAGTATGTCCACTTTGTCTTCAAGTCCACATTTTTTTTTGTCTTGCCCACTGCCCAGACTTTCAGTTGATTTTTTTAAAAAAACTTGACCTATTGAGGTTTTCATTTCTATGGCTTTTGCTTGAATATTTTTTCACAACCTCTGTGTCTTTATTCTAGTGGTCTGTCATATCCTGCATTGTTTTCCTTAATTAATTCATCCGCTTATTGGTTGGTATCTTTTTAAATCTCATCGATCATCTTAGTACTTGATTGTTTTGGGTGCTTTTTTGTCTCTTCTTTGGTCTCAGTCATTTTAAGTGTTAAGTTTTTTAAATTTTTATCTGGAATTTCATCCACTTTTGTATCAGTGGAAGTTAAGGGTTTTCGGAGGCAGCTTGTTGCTTTTGTTTCTCATTATAGTTATGGTTATGTGTTGAGGTTCACAGACCAGATGGGAGGACTGTCTCTGTTGTTGTGTGGATCTTTTTGGTGAGTGATTTTGTCTTTACAATGTGTCCAGAGCTGTGGGTGCATCTCTGTGTGAGTTTCCCCGCAATTTGTCACAAATGCAGGTCCAGCTGCTCACTGTTTTGAGAGGTGAGGTCACTACCAGTAACACCAATAACAGAGACTCTGACCACGTGTAATGCTGCGTAACTAAGAACTTATTTTAAGAGATCTCTACTGTTTCACTATCCCAGGAAAAGATGGGAGAGTAATAAAATACAGGGTAGAAAAATTAAACTATAATGATATTTAGATCAATCCTGGTACAAAGGAGAGAAAAAAGATATGAAGGAAAAGGAGAGGAAGAGAGAAAAAAGAGAAGCAAAAGGAAGGGAGGAGGAGGGAAGGAAGGAGGGAGAGAGGGAGAGAGAGGGAGAGCACCAGCTAAGAGACAAGCTGGTATGTGGGGGAGGTGCACAGAGGAGAGGAAGGCAGGGAGTATTAGTGGGACAGGAGGGAGGAGATAGGGCGATTGTGCCCAGCTGTTGAACTCACAGTCAGACATATTTTCTGTGAGGCAAGCACTGATGCAGGAACACGTGACTATATGACGGAGACTGGCAGAAGCAAGAGGAGAAAGTGACTCACAGTTATCTCCACATATAGAAAGGAGAGAGCCTAGTAAGGTAGACCAGAATACTGTCAGAGAAGCAAGAAAGAGAAAAGAGAGCAGTCCTACGGTGGTCTCCTTGCGCTGGTCAGGGTGTGAGTCGCAGGGTGCAAGGCACCCGTCCCTGCTGGTGCCTCCACCCTGTCCTCTGTGCGGAGGACCCCAGGCTGCCAGCCCCTCTGAGTTCCTCGGGATTGGGCGCCCACTGCCCCAGGGCTGGGAAGATGCCGGCCCAAGGCAGAGTCCTCTCCTCCAATTTGGTCTGCTCTGGTGCCTGAGCCTCTCTCTAGCTCTGTCCCTGATGCCCCGCTGTCCCATCTGTGTCTCCCTGTCCCTAGTGCTTGGGTTTCTAGCGCCACCACCACCTCATCTGGGTCTCCCTTGGGCTGGCTGTCCTGGTGCCCAGTCCTGGCAGGCTTTCCTGGGTGAGTATTTGAGACCCTGGTCGCCATGTCCAGGTGGGAGGGCTCGCCTGGTGGGTGCTGAGGCTGGTGTCCGTGGGTGCCGAGCAGCAGCTGACCCTGGCCTTTATCTCCTGAGGCTCCGTCCATGTGTACAGGGTGCGCTCTCCAGTCCTACCTGCAGGCAGTGCTGTGCCCCACGGTGGCCGGCCCCTTCCTCCAGCTGCCTCTGTCTCTGGATTGAGCCTGTTCACAGCCTCCTTCTAACTGGCCCTGGCGGTGGTTTTCAGCCCATGGTGCAGCCGCATGTGTTCTGGCTTCTGCCAAACAGCTCAGAGCTACTGAGTGCTGTCTTCTGCAATCTGCCTTGATGGATTTGGGGAAAGGGTCTTCTGGTTGGTTGACCTCTGTTCATTTAACTTCGTCTTACGCAGGAAAGGCCCATGTCTGCACGGTGGTCAGAGCTGATCCACATCGCTGCAGTCAGAAGCGTGTACTTCACAGGCATTGCAAAGCTGTGCACAGCAACTGTTTCCGGACTCTTGGTTCCTAAAGGGAAGACTGATTCCCCTTCCCAGTGTTTTCCTATTGCTTAAAGTCAAATGGCCACATAAAGGTATGAGTCAAGTGATCTGGTAAAATCTGACAGGCATAGTTAATCAAACCCACTCAATTAGTGCTTACAGAGTGTCTGGCAGACACTGTTCTAGACCAGTCATCAATTCAGAGTCTTCTGGGGAGAGAAGCAAGGAAATGATCACAACAATGGGGAGAAAATAACTGTTTGCTTCTCTTGGTAGCCTGGGCTAATTAGGACAAGCCAGGAAGTGGCACTGAGGGAGGCTCTCAGAAAATCTAAACACACAAGGCATGGTGGTGCATGCCTGTAATCCTAGCACTCAGGGAGGCTGAGGCAGGAGGATCGCCATGAGTTTGAGGCCAGCCTGGGCTCCATAAGTGAGTTCAAGGCCAGCCTGAACTGCCTAGTGAGACCCTGTTTCAAAAAAACCAATCCCTGCCCCTCAAAAAATCTAACTACAGACAGGATTCGTCTTTAAAAGGAAGAAGAAAAAATATATACTGTTACCTTTATTTGCCTAATCAGTAGCTATAATAGGAGGTAAAAGGCAGGCATTTCATCTTGTCCTATGAATTTCTTATAGCAGGGGGCTTGAACAGTTCCTTGTACCTGAAAAAAATGTGGCTTTACAGAAGCCACCTTAATTGGGGTATTAAAAGTGGTGCTGTGTTCTCTCACTGAAAAAAAAATTGATATACAGTATCGTAATACTTGGAAACTGTGGAATATTTATAGTCAGTCATTTTATGATGCTAGAATATTCTGGAAGGAATTCATTACACTTAATTTGGGAGATTTATGAGTTCTCTTGGGCATTATACACTCAGTAATCTATTAAGTGGATTTCGATTACTCGGAGTACTTGGAATCTAGGGCTGCATCCCTTAAGAAGATGGCAACTGGAGAGATCCAACGTGCTGTGTGGTGTAGTGGAGCCAGAGCTGAGAAGGGTGGTGGCAGCCTGGCAGCTGAGGTCACAGAGGACCTGGTCTGGGCAGAGTGTGTCATGCAAGGGTTGGGTGTCAGCACAGCAGGGTGCTGAGGGCTGAGTATGGTGTCCTGGGCAGAGAGATGCCCTGAGCTGCTATAGACCAACCCTGCTTGCGCATTCAGCGCAGGTTGAAAGTTTGTCTCGGTAGAGTTGCATTTTCGCTATCAAAACTCTCCTGTGTTTGTCAGGACTTCTTTTTGTTTGCAAGAGATAGAAACGTGGCTCTAGCAAAAGGAGTTCTCTGCTTCTCACACATGCAAATTCCAAGGGTACCCCGGCCTCAGGCATGCTTGTCGCTGATGCTAAAGATGCCATTGGGCAATGTCGTGCCATCTCTTCTCTCTGCTCCCCTGTTGGGCTTCATTTCCGATAACTGCTCCTCCTTGGTCCCATTAACTTGAGGAATATTAGTGCGGGGACTGGCCAGTTCTGCAACATGTGCCCACCCCACCATCCCAACTCAACATTCTCATGATGGATGAGGGAATAGCTCCCGAAAGGAAAGCTGTGTAATCAGAATAATAGGCAATGGGTGCAAGCAGGCAGAAATGACAGGTTTCTTCTGTATGCATTTCTTTTGTTTGATTTCCATGTGATGTGCCTATAGGAAGCCGTTTTCCCTGTAAGTTAATACACGGGGTGTGTGTGTGTGTGTGTGTGTGTGTGTGTGATTATACCTACACATCTATGTACTTGTAGGTCTTGTGAGTTACATTATTGTGCATTTGCCCACAAGAGAAGGGTCTGCTTACTCTGAATGGGTGACTTACCAAGTTGCATCAACTCCCAAGCTGAGAAGTGAAGTATAGACGGGGCAAAGCGAGGTCTGAGGCATTGTGCTGTGCCCCTTGGTTCTTTGCTTTTGAGAGCCCACGTGGATGCCACATTGGGCCGCATGCCAGTTTTTATAGAGAACACAGCAATGGGAAGGTGTAACGACCACAGCAGATGAGACCTGCCAGCCAGCCAGCTTTGTATTCGATGTAAATACTTGCCAGGGACCTCTGGTTGGACTGGGCCTTTGAACAGCGGCGTTGTTATCTTCCCTTGTCTGACATGATGCTGTGCACGTATGACGCGGATGGAATTCATCTCTCAGAATCAGTGCCTGGGAATTGTGGAGTAATTTTGCAGCTGTGGGCTGAGACTTTCCGGAGGGGCAGGCAGCACCACAGTGGGCCTTGGGTGTGAGCGGTTGGAGGAGGACTGGCTGATTCTCCCCCTGCCTTTCCTTTTCCTTCCCATGGAAGGACTCATGTGGCTTAGCTCAAGGACAAGATGCCCCTGCCTCTGCCCCAGCCTGTCTGGCCAACCCGAGATGGCAGCATGTCACTTGGGTCTGGGGTGGAGCATGGGGGAGACCAACCTGAGTTGGGCCATGGTCCTGCTGGGGAGTGGGCTGAACTCCAGTGTGGGGCTTGCATTGGAAGCGAGGCCACACTTCTTCTCTGGGGAAAACTGGTCACTTTCTGGGTGCTGGTCACAGTTCTCATGGTGCCTATGCTGAGGGCTTTGAGGTGGTGACCTTGCCTCCTTCCCGCCCTGCTCTTTCTCTCTGGCAGGGTCCTGAAGGGCAGGGTGTGGGGCGACTTGCTTCATGTGTGAGTAGATGGCTGGAGGTGCCCAGGGCCCCAGCTGTCACATTCCCTGTCCCACCTCCGTGTGAGAGCAGCACACTGTCCTCAGCATGTGTAGGAGAGCTGACGGGGTCAGCAGATGCCGAGGAGGTGAGCAGCATTTGTGTCACCCTTCTATAGTCGTCTCTGCATCCATGGGTCAAGGACAGTATTAAGAGTTTATATATGTGTAGGGAATTTTGTATTGAATATTTCACTTATATTAAAAATCATTGTAACATTGCCAGATTTATCCTTTTTTGGGTAGGTGCTTAGAATGTATCTTGAATGTTCTGTGATACATGTAAAATTCTATGAAGGTATATATATGTAACTAGGTAGCAGTCTTCATTTATAAATCTGCATTTAATTTCACTGTAGATGTATAAATTGTTTTCTGATTACATCAATATTTGATTATGACACAGAATTTGGAAAATATGGAAAGGCACAAAAGAAAAATAAAATCACTGAAATCCCACCTCTTGGTGACAGCAAAGCTAATATTTGGCAAACTTTCTGTCCTCAGTTCTCTCTGTGTATGTGTATGTAACTTTGCATTATGGTCTGTTTTCTATGTCGGTCTCTGCCTCCCCTTTCTCAACCATTTGTATCCTAAAATTTCTGCATAAGATTCTATTATTTCCATGCACACTGTGTGAATGGATTATCCCTCGAGAATGGAAGAACCCAGTAGTGGCAGCTTCCAGGGACGGGGAAGCGCTGCTGGAAGGAAATGTGCTCGGGGAGGTTTGCTCTTCAGTGTCCACCCCTTGTCACCTCTGGGCATTGTACTATGTGCATGTATTGCTTCTTCCTCAAGATAAGACTGAAATACAAACTATCTAAGAGTCATGTGATGAACAGTTTCCCAGGTGAGTAGGTACATTTTCAAAACACAAGTTCTCACTGCTGCTGCCTCTTGTTCTACTGCTGTCTGTTTTCATGACCCTGATTCTGCCTTTTTCAGAATGCAGGATTTGCTTCTCTCCACCTCCGGTGTGTTTTCAATTCTATGCATTTCCCTTGTTCTTTCTTGTTCCCCAGCTTCTCTTTAATTTGCACCTTTCTCTTTCTTGATCTTCCTGTTCAACTTAGTCTGTTATTTTTATTTTCACAAAAATAGAGACAAAATATCTCAATTTTTTTTTCTGCTGTTATCTTTTGGGCATCTTGTGTATTGAGGATGTTGAACAGTTTTCTGAAAAGATTGGGGTTTTAATGGATTCTGATGGTCAGCTTTCCTGTTGGTGGACACAATACCCAACACCTATAATGTAAGGGAGAAGTTGATTTGGTTCGTGTCTGAGGAGGACTCAGTACACGTCGTCTGGCTGTGAGGCAGGAACAGCGTGGCAGAAGGGTCTGGTGGAGCAAATCTGGCCGGTTCCTGGCAGCCGGGGGGGCAGAGCAGGAGGGCAGTGCCAGAGAGGAGGGGGCGTCCGGCAGACCCCGGCTCACACCCCATGGCTCACCCGACACACCCAGAAGTGTACTCTGCCGGTCCCCTAGGTGACTGCAAAGCCGGTGAAGTTGACAGTCCTGCTTAAGTGTCTCACAGATACGGTCTCCCCTTGTTTCTGATACTTAGAGTTTTGGAATGGAAGTAGAAAGTTGTGGAGTGTTATTCCGTGTGCACACTCGCCAGCCTTCTGGTACAGGACTGAGGTCTGCTCTGAGCTTTCACCTGCTGGTTCCTTAGTATTTTCCACCACCAGCCACACCTACACTTTCTCTACAAGACCCAATCCCGTTTCATCACAGAAAGCCGGAAGTGCTTAAAGACACTTGCAAAGCAATCAGAGATAAGAATTCTCCTAGAATTTTAAGATTTCCTTCAATCCTTTGGCCATTCTTAATTTGACAGAAATATTCTTGATCATTTGACTTAACCATATCTTTGTCACGCATCTAACTTGGCTTCTGAGTTGTAGTTATTCCTTCTTTTGTTTTCAGATTCCTGTGGTTTGCCTTACTAAGTCATGAGATTAAGTGACAGTATTAATTATACTCTATAGTTAAATTCTGTAATTGTAATATCATGCAGAGGTCACATAAGCATGTGTGTGAACACAGTTGGCTTTTGGGGGGTCAAACAACACAGCTGGTGGGGTCAGAGGTGCTCGGGCAGCAGGAGGGTGGTTCTGAGGTTGTGACATCACTCTATTTTGTGGAGGGAATGAAGAGAATTAGTTGAGTCGGGTGGGTGGGGAAGTGACCACTGGATTTGAGAAAGATGTGAGGGACTTTGCAGAGAGAGATGCTGGTAGATGGAAGGCCACAGATACGCTGAGGCTGACTTCCTGTTCAACCTCTTGCCACAGTACTAGGTTTCTGGGTTCTCTTTTTCTTTCTTGTTTCTGGTAGCTACATTTTCTGTTGTGTAAATAGGCTGACCAGTCCTTTCTTCCTGGGATTGTTCAGTGGAGAAAGTTCAGTGATTAAACACGCTGTGCTTCCTCATGGCAATTTCTGTTCTTTGTTGCAGATGTATGATAAAAGGAGATGATGCTTGCAGTTGAGATTCTTACAGCACAAATGGGCCTCTTTTATCTTTGATTACTAAATTTTCATCGATTTCATTGGCAACAATAAGCTTCTTTAGGGGAGCACCTTAAAGATAAAGAAGTAAAGATTAATTAATAAAGATTAATGGCAGGGCAATACCTGCTCTTTTGATTTTTAGTCTCAAAGGATTAACAGTCATGGTGATAAAATATTTGTTTATTGATTAACATTTTATGAAAAGCTCTTGTGTGGTTTCTGTTAGTCCTGTGAGGAGTGGGGGAGGGCATAGTTCCCTCACTTGTGAAATGAGCTGTGGAGGCTAAGTGGTCAGCCCATGTCCTACAGCAGCTGAGCCCTGGCGCCAGACTTCGGAGTGTCCGGTTTCTCTGCTCATCTATCTATAGTCTCAAGTTAAGGCCATAGCGTACTTCTGGACTTTGACCCTTACTCCTGCCATGTGGGAAGTTGTTCTTTACTTTTAGGACTAAAAAGATTTCATAGGCTCTCCTATCAGACTGCCATTTGTCTCTGTTGGAAGACTTAGTTTATTTGTCTGTGGACCTTTGGAAAACTCTTAATTTTCCCTCCTTCATTGAGCATCTTAGCTCCAAGGAAACTGCCATGGGGGTGGGTTGATTTGGGCGAGAGGAGCTGGTTTCTTCCCAACTAAATAACAGACTTTGATCTCCAGTAACAAGCATCCCATAGGCTGACTTCTGTTCTCTCTCTGATCCTCAGAGTTGTCCTTCATAGAAAAATGAAGATAGTTCTGGGAGAACAAGGTATGCAAGCAGAAGTGTCAGCATGTGTTGGCTCATGAGATGGTTGTATAGTTTAAAGTGCAAGTTTTTAATAAATACTGTTTCTGCAAGTACTTGAGGCTGCAGGGGAGGGATGCTGGCTATGTGTGTGTCCAACCAAGCCCCATGGCAGTCTTGCGTCCAGCATAATCCAAGTCAGAGTGCCACATTTACCAAGGAAACGGGGCCAATTCTGAAGACGTCCTTTGTGAGTGCTACTCTGAGGATTGCTGGGTACCTGAAGTGCATTTTTCTCTGGCTGAATGAGTCTGAATCTGTGGTGATAGCTAGGAAATTGCTCATTTTATTTCCCTCACATCATTCAGTGTTTGTGATCATGTGGCCCAGAGCTCCCTGGAACAGAGTCTTTTGAGGTAGGACTTGGGATTCTTGGTTTTTAAAGAAACTCTCTAAGTGTTCATAGATACTCCAAGATTTGACAACCATGGGCTCATTTATCAGCTCCCGTGTTTGTTTTTATTACAGAGATTTAGGATAAATCAGGGCAAATTACTGTGTGGAACAGGGTGGGATGATTTTAAGGAATGATTTCCATAAGGGAGAGAGACAACTGAAGCTCTTGACTGTCTCTGCCAGACTCTGGAGACGTTCTGTCTAGTGCTGTGCAGACACCTCTCAGCCTGGCCCGTTCTCCACCCTGTTCCTGGCTTTCTGAGAAGTCTCTTCATAATTACAGACATCTGTGCCTTCTGGTCAGCTTGGCGGGTCAAGAGCTGCCAGCTCCAGATCCCAGCTTCAACTGGGTTATAAGCCTTTGGATCTGGCTTGTGGTTTCTAGGTTGGATTCCTTCTAACTGTTGCCTTCCTTCTGGAGCTTTTCCACCTTCCACTTCCTCCTCAGCCCCCAGGTATGCACAGCACATTCTCACATTCCAGGCGGAACTGTTGCTGTCTAGAGCCAGCAAGGCCTGGGATAAGGAAGGCTGGGTAAGGAATAGCTTTCTCCCTTGTACTGGGATGGGAGTGACTTTAGGCAAAATTCCACAGAAAGGGATCGGATCTTTGCTCCTCCTTCCCACTTTCTCAACCTTTGAAATCAAATGAGTTGATCAAGCTATGCGGTAAGGGTGATGTGTATGCCTGGTTAATTTGGGGAGCTCTGCACTCATTCAGTTACAGCTGCTGCTGTCTCCTCCCCAGCATCGGCACTGACACACTCATCAGGGATCGGATGAGTTGCTGTTGCCCTGTGGCTTTCTGGATGCTCAGTTTATTCATGTCACACAGCATCCATTTGACAAATGAAAGATGGGGATACCTGACCCAGTAGCTCCCAGCCTCTAATGGAGAAAGTTGTGTTTTGTGTCTCCTGAAGATGATTTGCATGTGACTTTTGGAGATGTAAAAACTCTTTTTCCCCTTCAAACTGGAGGTGAATCCCAGGAAGGTATTCTGGGAACAAAAGGGCAGATTCTGCTGATTATCAAGAAAAAAATATTTTTATTGCACCTCTCCTTATCAGTAAGAGAATTTTGAAAGTAAGTGGGGCTAAAGATACCTAGGAAGATGGTGTTGTGGCCCATACTGTGGTCCCTTTTGCAGAGCACTGTGGCAGCTGTCACAGTTCTCAGTGGCACCATGCTTCTTGGTATAGTATCAAGAAACTGGTGAACTCAGAGTTGAACAAAGGCAGAAGGTTTTCTGCATTTCATGGGAGCATCAAAGTCTCAGATCAAGTTATTGGTGCACAAGATCTATTAGTTATAAATTTAGTTAGTGTGTCTTCCATTCCTCCCTTAACTATTTAGAAAAATAACGTTTAGGATAACATAGGTCCGAAGGGCCCACATTACCTTTCCAAATTGTCCTGACATACTCCCAAGTTGTTAAACCACAACCATCCACTTTTTCTCCTTCAGTAGTAGTAGTAGTAGCAGCAGCAGTTGTTGTTGTTGTAGTTATTATTATTTTGATGTTTTCTGACACAGGGTCCTACTCTGTAGTTTACACTGGCCTTGAACTCACTCTGTAGTCCAGTCCATCCTGAATTCTGTGATCACAGGCATACTCCACATGCTCAGTGGTAGCTGTTTTCTGATGTATTAGAATGGAAAATAATATGGTTATTTTCTTCCTGGCCTGTTGATCTCTCTGGAGTTAGCAAGTGATAATTATTAATGCAAATCTCCAATTGATGACATCTGAAAAAAATGTGTCATAATGAAACGAGCAATTTCAGACTTATAGACAAAAGTGAGGGGACAGCATAAATGAATTTGTGGTGGTTTGTCCTTGAGGTCTCATCTTCTAAACTGTTTCTCCTTCTTCCTAACTTCTTTCTTGTACTTTGTCCATTATGGTAGTCTTCATTTTCAGAGGGGCTAGTGCTCAGGGGCAGGGGAGGGTAGGGACTATTGTGTGTTCTTTGAAGCTTGTCTGAGCCACAGACAGTGGACCTAGAAAGGCATAATGTGAGGGGACAGGGGCTTCAGTGCCTGGTGCTCGCATATAGTCTGTAAGCGGCATGAGCTGGATGCTTACACTTAAATTGCTTTATAATTTGCCTTTAGCCAATTTCCTTCTTTCAGTACTGTCATGTGAGCATTACAGCTTACACAGACTGATTGGGGCATGTAAAATTTCACTATTACAGTGTTAGATCTCTAAACATTCATGCATTTGGGACCATGTTCTTCCCTGTGCAGTCTATTGAAAGCATGTTAGAATAACACAGTGGTGAACAGTCTGCATGTCTCACATCTAGTGTAGTACAGTCCTCCCCTTGATTTTCTGTTTCCTCCATGAGATAGTCTTTGCCCATTTTCTGAACACAGCAGTGATGTCCACAAACTGAGAAATCTCTCTTCTTTCCTGTGGCAGTGCTGTGACACATGAAACTGATGACAACTTCTATATGATGTTTTAGAGGCTGAAGATTCTAGCATCTGAAGGAGAGTGTTTTTTAAAAAATTTTATTGATGATTCATTTTCTTCCTCAGCATTTTTGTGCAAATTTATATAGACTGAGAGGGATGTCCGTTAGTGGAGGAGCTGTATATTTTGCTAAGTTACTGTCTGCAGCATCAAGAATTTCCCAATCTAGATGCCAGGAGCATTGTGGCAGCTGAAATGGGATGAGACGTTAGTGTCTCCGGCTTGTATGAAAGGATGGTTCGCAACTCCCTTGCTCATGCTAGTCTGTCCTGGGCCAGGTGGAGCCCCCAGAGCAGGCAAATGACCACATGTGTGTTTTGTGGCAGAGATAAGCAGTGGAAATGCTATCAGAGGCTGGGGCAGGCAGTTGTGTTAAGCAGGTCCTTGCCAGCTACTTTTAGCTCTTTGAAAAATGTATCCCTCAAAGCCCCAAATCTCCTTCCTGCGTCACAGCAGCTGCCCTACATTCCCCGGAATGCGCAAGCTCTCTTCTGATATTTATGGGTGATGGAGCAAGGCATAGAAGAACAGAAAATGATTTAGCTCTTATTTCAACCCTTGTTGTCTTTTCCAAGGCTGAAAAGATTCTTCCACAGACCTTAGTTATGTATTATTTAATGAAGAGAAAAGTAATGAATTCTCCCCCGGTGCTTCACACTCACCAGATTGAGGCCTCACAGTGCGCTGCTGCTAATAGTTTATATCTGTTTACTAGTGCTGACATATGAGTGGTTTGTGCATGTGGCATGAAAGAGATGCATAATTTAAGAACATAGTAGAGCAAAGTTTTCTTTCTGCTGCACAAGGACAGGTAGCCCTGACACACAGTGAAGACACGTTTATAGCCAGACTCAAGCTTTCCTGTGGTCAGGAAATAAACCCACAAAATGGCATGATAAGTAACTGATGATAAAGAATGTTGGAGGTTATACAGACTAATTTTGAATTCTCTGGTCTCGTTCAGTGTAGAGCACAGAGTTGGGACGCTTAGTGGACACATAGTATCAGTAAAAGCAATTGAAGTCAGGATTCTGGGAATAGTATAAAGTAAATTAAGGAGCAGGAACAGAAAAACAAATCAAGTCCTCAGACAGCTGGTAGCGCAGGAACAGTTTTAAAGGAGCAGATGTAAGCTGGGTGTGGTGACACACACCTTACTGATCACACCCTTCCACCACACCTTACTGACCTTATATAACTCTTGTATCAGGTAAGTTGAGCCAGAAAAAAAAAGCTAGCCTCGTTTAAGGTGAGGGTAACAGAGCTACTCGTCTCATTAAACACTGCTGATGGAAAACCAGGAGTGGAATTACATCTGCGTATTCCTTTCCAGTGTCACAGACAAGGGTGCAGGTGGTTCTGCTGAGATTAGGGAACAGGAGCCTCACCATTCTTTGTCCTGCAGATTGAAGAGGTGAGCAGGAATGAGGACAGAGAAATGAGGTGCAGAGGGAAAGGAATAAAGAACACTAGATGAGCAATCTCTTGGCTTCTGAGACTCAAAATAATTTCAGCGGTGGTGTTGGGGTTGCTTCCTAGAAGGCACTCTAGAACAGTAGATGTTAATGCCCTTGAAACTTCATTGGGTGCAGAGAGATAACATTGGTTGCTGATTCTGAACCAGTGTAAGGATCTTTCCTGTAGTCCCTTGACAGGTGATGTGGTGGTCTCAATTTGAACATTTTTGACAGCACTGTAATTTATTAGTTCACACAAAAATGTCAGCTGGCCAATCCCTGATTACTAGGAAGAATTACAACATAGTTGCTAAGCATTTGTCTTCTCTTGAAACAACATGGCTAAGACCTACGACGTCCTGCATGCTAAGTACACTATCACGGAGTGACATTCCGGTCCTGAATGCATTTTCTTAGTAAGACATTGAGAAGCAGTCTAGACAGGAGAGTCACTAAACCTGACAAATTATGCCAAACTAATCTGTCCTTCCTCCTTTCTCTAGTGTTTTGCGAAGTAATTGCTACAATCGCTTCAGACTTTACTGTAGTCCAGGGCGAGGACAGTGCTCTGGCTGATTGTAACGTGGGTGTAGCTGTGTGCGCGAGTTACGGTTTAGGCCTAGGCTGTTCCCTGCAAAGTCTTGTATGTCTGGAGGTGGGTTTTGGAAGGTGGTTGGATCGTGGAGACTGTATTACTGACTTGCTGTTGGGAGGTAGGACCTAGTCAGAGGTGCTCACTGGGCATGTGACCTGGAAGGTGTTTTGCGTTCCTTGGCTCCTCGGTTCTCTCTGTGCTCTGGGACACCATGATGTCAGCAAAAATCCCCCGCCACACCCTTCCACCACACCATTCTGCTCAGGAACCATCCAGCCAGGGGCCATCATCCTGAGATGAAAAAAACCTCTCCTTTGAGCTGCAGGTGTTGGGTAATTTGTCTCAGCGGCAAGAAGGTGACGAAGACAGTGGGACACAGTACTAGGCACGCTGATGCAGCAGCACACCAGTGAGATGGGGCCCTTCCCTTCGGGGAGCTTATCGCATTCTAAGGAGGAGACTGTCCAACAGCTTAGCACTGTTAGATTGAAGTACTGATGAGAGAAGGGAGGCTCTCCTGTTGGAGTATGTGCTGGAGATCTCACAGACCCTCAGTATGAGAGAGGGCCTCTCCAAGAAGACGGTCTTCACCTTACCACCTGAAGGTAATAGCTAGGGTAACGTTGGGAGGTGCTAGAGTATTCCAGGCCCACAGGAGAGCCTGAGCCAAGACTGAGGGGAGAGAGCAGGGTCTTTTCACAGCTGAAAAGCCTTCCATGTGGTAAGCACATCTATTTTATTTTTTTGTCTTTTATTTATTTATTTATTTTTGAGACAGGGTCTCACTATGCAGTTCAGGCTGGACTTGAGCTCACTTTGTCGCCCAGGCTGGCCTCGAACTCACAGTGATCCTCCTGCCTCAGCCTTTCGAGTGCTGGGATTACAGGCAGGCACCACCACACGTGGCTACACATCTATTAAGATACATGCCAAAGCCGCTGCACCAGAATCATTCCAGTTTATAGTGGCCCAGGCAAGATAGAAGTTTGTTTCCTGTCATGAAATAGTGTGGGGTATTTTATGTGTTCCATATAAACGGAATCATCCAAGAATAGCGTGGCATTGGTTAACAAGGCAGGGTAGATAGGCAGCTCTGCTCTTAAAGGTCATGATGGAACTTTGGCTGTTTTTCTTTTGATTCTTCATTTCGCTAAGGAAGAATTATTTCTGGTGTCCGTTTTACCAAGTCGTGAGCCACTGGTGCATACAGTGGTAGGTGGAAGTGAGAAGTGGCCTGCAGTGGGAAGTGTGTCGAGGAGGATGGAATCTGGTCCTGGAGTTAGGGCTAGGCCCTGGGGAAGGGGGAAGGGCAGCAGGGTGTGGAGGAGCCCGCCCCTTGTCTTAGAGGCTGGCTGTATACTTGTGGTAACTGCCATTGTTAGGTGTGTATTTCCCAGCTTGCTTCCCTGTTTAATTTTTAGCGCCTTTAGCCTGTGTGATGGGTATTATTCCAATTCAACAGGTGCCGAGAGACGTAAGGTCCAGGTAGGTGGGTTGTGACTTGCTCAGGATCACAAGGAGAATTAGCGACAGAAAGAGCAGTGTCCACCCTGACTCTTAATAATAACAAAATGCCTTTTTAACGTCTTTGTAATAATGTCAGGAAACAAAATCGAGTTACTCAACGAAGTGTGGAGGGAGATGGCAACACACACTTTTTCCCTCGGAAATGTTGTCCTGTTCCTCTTCCAAAGCATCACTCTCGGTCACTGCTGGCCTCGCACGGAACCCACACAATACTTCACAGGACAGTTGTGTTCCGGCTGCACCAGAACTGCCTGTCATAAATGGTACAGTTTAGTTGTGTGGAGGAACCTTCGTTCAGTTCTGTTTCTGAGAACACGATTAGCCAGGGGCACAGCCAGAATTGCTGTCCTTAGCGACACCCCTCTCCTGGTTCAGAGTAACCTGCACCCACGCACAGAGAGATGAAATCCCGCTTGACACTTTTGGGGGCACTTTCACTAAAACCCAGTGGAGAAAGCCGCAGTTTTCAGACACCTGCCTGCTTTTGTTGAGTTCCGCTCAAGCTTTGAGTGAAACACTTCACGATGGATTTGGAGATCTGGAGGCTGAAGAGTGAGAGGGAGGCCGAGTGCCCGCGTCTCTTCTCGCTTTTGTTAGATTCAGGAAAAGAACCAGGATGACCACATAGCAGTGTTGGCTTTGGCGAAGAATGGGCAGAACAATGGAGCAGTGATACTCGGACAATGCACGGATGTGCACAATAGAAAAGGCCTCTTTTTTGTTTTGTTTTGTTTCTCACTTTGAAGGAGCATCATGTTCTGGTTGGTGGGGCCTGGGATCAGTATGCCGGGGTGCCAGAGTTCTCGCCCCAGGCTTCTGCCTCCAACTCCAGGCACTGACTTTGGAAAATCTATGAGGTTTTGGTTGCTTCAGGCAACAAATCATTTTTAAGTGGAGAGGCTGGGTATGTTCCACCTCCTAGTGGAGGGTGGGGTGGCGGCAGTGTTGCTTTTATGCAATTTAACTTTTTACAAAATTAAAAACTAATCCATTGGACTGTCTTCCGCTAGTCCATTTCCAGTAGTGTGGGCACCAGTGTTAATGTTTGTAAGTAAGTGCTTGGTGACGCACCTCATGTTTCTGTATTTGAGTCATTTAAAGAGACACATTTAGATGATATGCATTGCAGGAAGAATCTGGCATCGCAAGCAGTGACCTGAATGAATGATTGCCTGGTGAAGGCAGAAGCATCGAGCAGAGGTGGCCACCTCTAAGCGCCACCACCCTCTCATCACCTTTTGAGAGTTGGACTCAGTTTCTAGACAAGAAAAATAAAGTTTGAGGGCAAAGCAATCACTGATGTTCTCCATAAACGATAACCTAAGGAATCCGCATTGTTGTATTTTAAAAAGGTTGAAATTCTCAAAAATGAAGACCTGATGATTTTCCTGTCTGCAGCTTTCTGTAAGCTCAGTTTACGTGAATATTTATACAATTTTAACTGGGACATAATAAATCTCTAGATATGTTTCTTGAAATCTTTCCCTGGATTCTCTTGCTCCCTGACATTTTGGTAGCCACACTTGGTCCAGCAGCAGGCCCAGGGCAGGAAGATGCTGCGCAGCCTGTGAGGAAGTTGCTGAAGCCGGTGGACTCTGGGTTCCAGCTCACCACGAAGATGGCCAGGCCAGGCAAAGGGAAACTGGTCATCTTCACCAACTGCTCAGCCTCGTAAAGTCAGTGTGTGTATGTGGCGTGTAATGCGTACTGGCCCTGCATGGAGTTGGTGCATGCACACAACACACCTGAATTCCTTTTTCATCTTTCTCTCCCCTCTCTCACCCTGCTTCCATCTCCTGACCTGCCCCATCTGAGAAAGCTGCTTCGTGTTACCTGTCTTTTACTTTGTTCTTTATTACTTGGGTTTCTCATATGAGAGAAACCATGTGATGTTTAAGCTTGTGTGTCTGCTTTATTTCCCTTTACATTATGGTCTCAAAGTGCGTCCCTTTCCCTAGAAATGACTTGTTTGTCCTTCTTTATGGCAGAGTAGTGCTCCATGCTGCATAAATACATTTTCTTTATCCACTCATCTGATGAAGGACACAGAGGCTGCTTCTGAGATGAAGCTGTTGTGAGTGTGCTGCTATACACAGGGTGTGCGTGGACCCCTGCTGTGATGTCTTCTATTAATTTTGAAAGATACCTATAAGGGGAATGGCTGCATCAAACGGAATCCCTGGGCTACAGTGAAAGCGCCTTACTCATGCTCATGAATAAGTTTCTAAGGCATCACTGGGAGGAAATTTTTTATGACTAGTCTCAGAAGCTTTCAGTTTTGCACCAGCAGCCAGTATTCCTTTCCTTTTGGCCCTCATTTTCCTAGTGAGAAATGGAGGGACACAAACAGGGCAAGGGAGTCACACTGAAGTGACAGGCGTGGGCCTGGTGCTGCCCCTAGGTTTCTAACACTTTAGCCATAACACAGTGTTGGCTCTCTGCCTGAGACACGGAGGGTTAGTGCCTACCCTGGATCGCTATGACAGGAGGCACAATAACCCTTTCTCCTGGACTGGCCCCCTTTGCAGTGTCTTGAGTGCCACAAGCCTTGGGGACTTTTGCCAGGACTTGAGCAAAAATAGGGGATGGAGGAGAGGCCTGCTCTCAGCGTCAGAGGTCTGTTCTGTTTGTCCTAAAACCATCCTGTTTTAGCTGACTCTCCTCTCACAGTGGTTTTTGAACTTGTTAATAATTTTGTGCCTTATTTGTGGTGAATTATCATGCTTCCTCCTGAGTGAGCTGAACATTGCCACTAACCAGCTCGAGCTGCCTCTGGCCTGCCTGTCCTGCTGAATCGCAGGACCTCTGTGCAGCAGTCACTCGTAGCCGCAGCTGACAAGCTGTGTTGAATGTTGTATTACACACTGACCCAAACCACTCTGGGTGTGTGTGGTGTGATCAGTCCATTCTCTTTCTGCTGAATATCTCTAGCCTCCAGGAACCTTCTTACCTGGTTACAGTGGCAGATTTGAGTTCATGTCAGTGCATGCTGAGAGATTTATTCACGCTCAGACATAACCACCACACAACATGCTCTGTAAGCTCTGGGAACTCCCAGCTTTGTCTTTTTGCTGCCCTCTAGGTAATTGCATCAATAGTCTGGCCGGAAGATTGTGGTAACTGCCTAGGGTCAGGTAGATAGGAACCCACTGAAACAGAGGCTGTGCACAGGGCCTTTAAAAACCAAGCCTAAACTAGTTGGACATGGTTAGTCTATAGTCCCAGCTATTTAGGAGGGTGAAGCAGGAGGATCGCTTGAGGCCCGGAGTTCAAGATAAGCCTGGATAACATAGCACGACTCTATTTCAAAGAAAGAAAGAAAAACGCAGTCTAATGTCATGGTCCACCATATTCTCTGTGTTTGCTTAGAGACAAATGTAGAGAAAAACTGCAGAAATGATAGGGAATTTTCATATATCCTTACTCTGTTTCCCTGCTGTTAACCTTCTTGTGTTACTATGGTGTATTTGCTAAAACTAATGAAGAGTCAACGTCGGTGCTTGACTGTGTGCAAATTCAGTTTAAGTTACAAGTTATTGTTGAAAGGAAATGTTTAGGTTTTAAAATAAATGCATAGCATTTCCCAATGTGTAAAAAGTAATAACTTTTGTTCAGGGAAAGTATATAAAAGCATTAACAAGTAAACATGCTCACTTCTCACAAAGCCTCCTGCACTTGTTTTCTGGCTCTGGTGCTAGTCTTCCGCCTAAGCCTGACCCCTCCTGGGGCCTCCTGGCAGCAGCAGAAATGCTCAGCTGTGCTTGCAGACGGTGGATCCACACTCGCCTTCCTCCACGGGTTCTGGTGAAGCCTTCACCTTGGTTGTCGGGTGCTTTGGACCGACCTTGAGAGTGGAGGGGCCAGCGGGTTCAGTGTCTCCCAGCGGAAAGCATTTTCTGTGAGCGAGTTCATTACTGAATGTCACACTGCTGTGCATCCAAGAGTAGGAAAGTGGGAAATGTTCCTAGGTCGTGGGCTGGTCACTGCACTGAGGTTCTTGCTGAAACAAACCACCAGTGAGGTTTTCACGTGGTTTTGACTTCTCTGGGATGGTTGTGGAGTGATGGGCACTTGTGGGAGGACGAGCAACTGTGGCCCTTCTGTTGCCAGCCAGCCTGGGTGGCCAGTGGCAGGAGAGGCAGGAGCTTCCTGAGAGGGGATGTGTCCTTCACCTCTTCCTACCTACTTCCTCCCTGTCCCATGAGCCCCAGGATGCAGGGCTGGAGGCCAGGCCGAGTGAGCTGATGTGCTGAGCCACCAGTGCTGTGAGACATTGCAGCAGGAGAGCCGCTGTGAGCAGAAAGAGCCCCTGTCAGGGCAACGTCTGTTGAGTCTCGTGTGTTGTGCTCTGGGCAGGCGACGTGGAGAAAGGGTTTGCAGGTGCTGCACACCACGGCGGAGATAATGCTGCTCCTGTGGGCCCTGCAGGAGAGAGGTGAGTTTGGAGGGAGCGGCAGAGGACAGGGCTCTTGGGCCTTTGCTGCTTAGCTCTCAGACGTCTGCTTCAGGCATCTCATTCCCCATCATGTCAGATGCAGAGGCCTCTGCAGGATATTTAAAACTTTCTATCTTTTTTCTTCACACATTTTTGGAGTATAAAACAATTATATCAGTAGTGTACAAAAAAAGAAAGAAAGAAAAACCAGAGAAAAAGGAAAACGTTCACTGTTCCATAGTTGTGCAGTGATTTCAGCCTTTCCTGGTACCCCATGTGTGTATGAAGCTTTCTTCCTGTCTTTCCTCTTGTGTATGTAGCTATAGTTCAATTAGCACGGGCCTGAGAAGAAGCTAGAGGGTAGGCTCCAAAGGCAGCAGGATTTCCATGAGGAGTGCTTACTGGTGGGCCTGCTTGGGTGATAGGGTGACTCTCAAGTACAGTTCTGGGGAGTCAGGAGCCGGACACTTTTTAGCAATAGCCTCCTTCCTCAGGTCTGGGGCAGCTGTACCCTGAAACTTCGCAGAAGGGGGCGAGAATGGTTGGGGTGGCTCCAGGTGTCCACAACTTAGCACGGAACGTTTGTCTGAAGTTTCTACCGTATGTGAGTGCAGCCCTATTACCACCTACCTGACATTCTGCACCTACTCACTTCTTATTTAACTCCAGGAGATTTAAAGGTAACTCAATAGCATTATTATGTGATTAAGAGAAGGTAACCATGACAGTCATCACAGTGAAAGCCAAGCAATGTCATTAGCTTCTGGTTGGATACTAACACTTGTCAAAGGCTCTCAACCAAATCTCTGCTTTTTTTGTTAAGAGCTTAGCAAGTGTTGAAGATTTATGAAAGGCATCCTGTTGTTACCTGGGGAGATTATTTCAGTAAGATTACTTGAATAAAATTCTTGCATTGTCTGTGTGGTGACTTAGTTTGAAAGTGATCTAGTGTAAATGAAGTGATCCTTGCCTAGTTCTCTTCCCAGGTGGTTAGTTATTTCAAGTATCATAAAAATGAATTAATGCCTTCAGTTTTGAGTACTTAGAATTTAGGTGGCATTGTAGAAATTGATGTCAGGGATTTAATTAATCTAAGAGACATTAGGAATCATTTTCATCTACGAAATGAGCACCACTTTTAAGCATCCCCAGGGCCCTGGCCTGTCCTGCCGTCAGGAACCCTGGTGTCTCTCTGGGAGTGAATGTTTCATTGTAGATGGCAGTAGGAAGTGTGGAAGAGGAGGCTGGGACTTCCTTGGCTTGCTGCCTGCTTGGGTAACAAGTGTACCTTTGGCGGGTTTTATCTATGACTTAATTTCATGGTAGCAGCTACATAGCGGCAAGCTTGTGAGGACTGGGTGGTGTGACCTCTGCCTGACTTACCTGATTGATGCTCACTAAAAGACCCAGACCTCTCTCTCAGAACAGGTCAGGTTGCAGTGACTTTCTTCCTATCTGATTCAGTGTGATTTAGTGTTAGTGTGTTTCCAAGCAGCACAGCCTGGATTTTGGGAAATATGGTCCTGGGGAAAGTGGTGGCTGTCTGACTGGTCAGTTTTCTAGCAGTCTTGGTTAGATGAGTATTTCTCAATAATATGTGGAGGAAGGCCAGCTATTTAAAAATTTTAATTTCCAATCTGTTGTGGGCTTATACTAAGAAAAGATTAATAGCCCAGGAAAATATGAAGCAGATGTACGAAATATAAGCCCTGTCTTTTTGTTATTAGATTCAAGAGACAATTGCATTTCAATAAATAGTAAGCATCAACATAACGAAAAAGAAAAATTACAAAGATTGTAATTAGAAGCGTATGCATCTTCCTTGTATAAGCAATTAATACTGAGACTTGTTATATGCATAACTGTTGACCTACAATTATTCTACAGAAATAGTTTTAAAAAGTGAAATAACAATTCCTGTATTACACATGTACACATACACTTTGCATACTCTCTGATGGTATGTCAGGTTTTTAATGCTACCAATGAGCTGGCTTCCTGCTTATCAGCATAAGTAATCCAGGTTGGACAGATGGTCATGCTCCCAGGGAGCAGTGTTTACCTAACAGCATTTGCTTTAACATCCACAGTACAGAGCCCCACTTGCAGAGAGTTTCCGAAAGAAATGGAAGAGGTTTTGAAGCAGTTTCGGCAAGCTCACTTTAAGCTTTTATGCAAAGGGATGCCATTTGCCCTAAATTAATCTTCCATTTTTTCTCAGTGATCAGTTTCAATAGTATCACAGTGAAGAGCTTGTCTCTTGAAGAAATACATGGATTCCTGTGGCTGTGGCAGTAGCTGGCAGCTAACCTGAAAGCACCCTCTGCTGTCACCTGGTCCTCTGCGCATCCTTGGCACATCCTTGGACACATGTGTATAGCTCACGTGTGTCCTGCCCAGGAGTGTACGGTGCCTCACTGGTCTATGACTTGTTCAGTCAGCGAGCTCCGTGGGTTGCCTCTGTGGAGGTCAGAGCCACGTGAGAATGCGACAGAGGCTCCTGACCACTTGCTGTCTGCTCTGTCCTTACTTCCCAGGCTATCCGCCTACAGGCAACCTGTCTGTAGACCAGTCTTGGAGCTGGACTGATGGACGATCCCTGTCTGTATTTCTCCACAGAAGATTAAAAAAAGAAACTCCTGTGCCCATCAACCCTTCTCTGGCTATAGCAGACCTTGGAATCTTACCACATGCATTAGTTTTGCACAGCTGTTTCATCGTACAGCTTGGCATTGACCCCCAATTGCTTATGAGACTCTTCACTCAGCAACAAAGATGTGAACTCTGAGAGCAGGGCTTGAGTATTGCGCTCAACATGCAGTAAATGCTTAGTGATTGCTCTTTAGGTGGATCCCCGTAAAAGGAGGGTTCGTACCAGCACCACCACCAGCACAGACTGTGGTAGCTTCATCATAAAGATGGTAGAATGTACAAGCAAAATTCAGGCTTTCATCAAATGTTGTATCATCTGTTCAGTTTAATCCAGGCCTAAAAGACACAGGAAGTTTTTATGCACAAAGAATGAAGAAGAAGGGTAATTGAATAGATTATCTTTCTCTGTTTTTGGTTTGTTTCCTTGGTTTGAAATACTGTGTTAATGGTCTCTGACATGCAAAGCCAGTGAGGTGTGAAGTTTGGCAGAGAAGTCCTTCATACTTGGACAGTGGATACAGAACCCTGAAGGAGTGCTGCAAAGGGTGGGCCTCCAGCTGGCTTCATTTGGCCCATACAGTTGTAAAAAAATGGAATGTTTCTAATAAAAAAAATACAGTTTTACCCTCTCTCTTAAAAGCCCTGCTGTCTGGTTCACTGTGTGGCTCATGTGTGGCTCCTGCAGTGGCAGGTGTGCTCTGCCCAGTTCCGGGTCCCCATGCCTCCGCCTTCTCTGTAGGTGTGTAAGGCTGTCTTTGTTCATCTTTCTCTCTGCCTGGCCTGTGTGGGCATTGCACTGTTTGGCCACAGGGACAGAGCGCTGTGATGAGGTCGCTCCTGCCCCGGAGTGGGCAGTGGTCGGGCTTGCAAAGGATGTGCCCTGGAAGAGAATCTGTCATACTCCTTGCCAGAGATGTCATGGCCCTCTTGTCCTAGGTGCCATGTTCCTGATTCTTGACCTCTGGGGCTAGTGCCTATCTCTTTGTCCCTCCCTCTGCCTTGCTGGCCCTGCTGGAAACCTCCCTGGGCCAGCCTCCACTGCTCCCTGCCTCTTCCAGCTCTGCCCTAGATCACATTTTCTCCTGCAGTACTAACCTGGCAGCAGCCCTGCCTTTGCCAGTATGTGTAGAATATTTTTACCAGCACTGTCTTTTCAACCACACCCGTCAGCAGTCACACACGAGCTCTAACTCATTTAATGCCAACTATAAGCCCTCTGATCCCCTCCCGTTGTGTTCACTGTGCACTCTCAAGCCCCCTCTGTGTCTGGCACACACAGCACCCACATGTTGGTTGGACAAATGGAATCCAAGTGCTGGTGTGGCAGGCTGGAGGGGAGGCTGTGGAATTCATTGGCATCTCTGTGGTGAGCAAGGCTGCCTCAGTCTTAATGTCCACTTCTAGTCCAATGATTCCTGAAAATGAATGGAAATGATGAGTGATGTTTTCTGACTTCTTTGTGGTGCTAGGAATGGAACCCAAGTCCTCGAGTATGCTTCGCATGTGCTATACTCCTGAGCCACACCTCCAGCTCTGATCTTTTCTTGGATTTATTTATCACACTCTGTGCTTGTGATTTTATGGTTAGTAATTCAATATCTTATAATCCCCAAAATTATTTACTGTGCACATATCATTGTTAGTCAGATCATGAAGTCTAATTTTTTCAGAGATTTTGCAAAAGAGTTGGGGAGAATGCCTCACAGTTCTACTAAATTGCTGGTGGTTACAATTCTGAGGGGAAACATAAACCAACATTACATTAGTTTCATGCTACTAATTAAAAAAACACAGTGCTGCAAATAATTAGTACTGCTTGTCCATTAGCTCTTCTTGGTTTTTGATCATATCATTAAAAAAATGGATGGTTAAGTAAAAGAATAATTTAGTAATCCCCATGTGGGTGAAAAATAACTGTTAAAGCTCTGCTTTTAAAAATAAAAGCAGTATTGGAAGGGTAAGGGCTTATTTTTGTAAATTATGAAATGTTACAATTTAAGACCATCTTTTGAAAGCAAATTCCACAATCCCATTAAACCATTTTTGTTTTTCTGCCTTTGAGCTGGAAGCATATTTAAGCATTTAATGATTTATTTTTGTATTGAGTTTGGCAAAATTTCTTTACAGAGAAATAATTGAGGTGATTTGAATGCTCAAGGTGAAAATTTCATAAAAAGAGGTCCATTGGAAATAGTGGAGCTTTCTGCAGAAACGGGGAGACAGAGGGCGAATAAGGGGGTGGGGTGAGGACCCTCTCAGTCCTGACAGCCTTTGGGGAGAAGCTGGTGCAGAGGAAGAGGGGAAATCACATCCTCACAAATTGTGGGAGGCTGGGGTGGGGGAGTGAAATCTGCTAAGGACCCAAAATACTGTTCTCTCTTTTTATACCCCCACCTACTCATCCTACACAGAGCTCTGCGCGCACCCTGGAGCTTTTTATAGCCTGAGAACTTTGAAAGTCAAACCCTCCCTCCTGTCCTTCGCAGCGGGAAGCCATGGCTTGCTTTTGCCAGCTCTTCAGTCGTGATCTTGAAGATGCTTAGGGGTTTACATTTTAGCTGCACCACAGAGCAGGCTGGAAATGTGTAGCTCGTTTGCCGTGAGCCTACCCAGGGTTGATGGGTGCAGGCTTCCGTATCGGACACGGCATGGCTTCTTAACTGCTCATTCCTTCCTTCCATCGTGAGGTGGATCACTGGAGTAAGGGGGTAGAAAGCAGGTCAGAAAAAGTAGGTCAGGACAGTTAGCTGCAGAAAAGTGAAGTAGCACATTCCTGTCTCCTCTTCTTCAGAAAGCAGTACTCTTTCAGAGATAGTTGCAGAGGACTAAAAATAATATCCTTCTTTAAAGTAGTTCGGTTTCCCCCACTTCTACATAAATTTTACAGGTGGCAAAAGCTAACACATTGAAGACAAGTTCGCCTGTCATAAACAGGAAAGTTTAGGACAATGAAGCAGGGGCCCAGGGCTTATTAGGGTCAAAGGGGAATGCTGGTGTTGCAGGAGAAGCCTGGGTGTTCCCTGGTGACAGCCTGTGAGCCTTCTGCCCTCCTGGTGACTGTCTTACCTGTGTGACAGTCCGAAGAGCATTCCTCACAGAGTGGGTGCTCCTCTCTCCTAAGTGGGACTGTCTCGTCACCTGTCCTGTGCAGGGGTGATGTGGAATTAGTTATTTGAAACTCAACCTGCATTTTCCCCGTAGAAATGTTTCAATTTGGCAGCAGAGATGCAGTAAGAGTAAGGAAAGGCTCTCTGGACTAGGAATCGTTGTCAGAGTCAGGACGCCTCATTTCCTCAAAGTTAAACTTTCTTAGCTTCTTCCCTGCTGATGCTGTGGGCCAGATAATGATTTGCTGTGGGCAGCTGTCCTGTGAGCTCATCTTACGATGTTTAATAGCACTCTTGGCTTGTCCCTGCTGTGTGACACAACCAGCCACCCAGTCATGGCCATCAAAAATATCCCCAGGCGTTACCAGCTGTCCCTCGGGGGACAACATTATCCGTGAACGGGAGCCACTGCTCTAAACGTGAGAGTTTCTAGACCTTGGTCATACTGTGCATTACCGCCCAGCTCACCTTTCTCTCTGTCAGCTGGGTTCTGCTTACTTCAAAGGAGCTAGTGTCTCTAGTCCATCTACATGTGTCTGCATTTTTGTATGGGGGTATATGTGCATATCATTAATAAAAACATAGAGTTTCCCATAGTGAGCCATGGGAAAATAAAAATTCCACATGTCATTCAGTAATCTATTTCTGGAGTTACTCCAATCTTCATTTATTTCTGGACTAAAACCTGCTCAGTCTTGTTAATATTTTTCTTTAAAATGTTTTCTGTGTTAGATTTTCTAATATTATGTTGAAATTTTATTTTTATACCTGGGCTTATAAGTGAGTTTGGCCTGTAGCAGTTTCTCAAAATAGAGCCTACATGCCAACGTGAATTAGTGACAGAATGTGTGCTGCTCTTAGGTAGTGTGCAGATGAACATTTACAATGTGGTACCAGTGATGCAATTAACTTTATTAATTTTGACAGGTGATACTGGCTTTCTATTTATAATAGAATAAATTTACCTTGTAGAATAGCCAGTTTAAATGAATATTAAACTATATTTATAGGTACTATATATAGGTGGTATCTAAAACATAAGAGATCGTGAAGGTAGCATTGAATGAAGTCTAGGGACCACTGGTCTGTAGAGGTGCACATGTGCGTGTGCGTGTGTGTGTGTGTGCACATGTGCGTTCACATGCTTGCACATGTGTCAGGGAAGGAACGGGAAGGAGAGCCATGTTTGTCTGTCTCTCCCTCTCTGGCTTGTTCTCCGGATTCTGTGTGCTCACTAATGCCCAGAGACTTTCCATACCGGGGCAACCAGCTCGTCAAAGCCTTGATGGGATTCATCTGTGAGGCCTTCTGGATTTTTTTTTTTTTTTTTTTTTTTTTTTTAGGGCCTCTTTTTTAAAACTGAGCTTTCAAGCCGGGTGTGTGGTGCATGCCTGTTACCCAGCACTTGGGAGGCTGAGGCAGGAGGATCGTTGCGAGTTGGAGACCAGCCTGGGCTATGAAGTGAGCTCAAGGGCCAGCCTGAACTGCATAGCAAAACCCTGTCTCAAAAAGACCAAAAAACCCTAAAGCTTTCTAATTTCTCTTGAATGTATTGGTCTGTGCAGTCTCCTGACCTCTTCAAGGAATACTCTGTTCAGGGTAATTCTACTCACGCTCTGCCTTTGTGCCCCTCACTGCACGCTGGTTCTTTCCCCCTCCACCTCGGATCTCTGTTCTTCCCTGAACTCTACTAGAAGACACATGTCCTTTACTTTGTCTCCTCCCGTAGCCATCACCATTGTCCTTCATGGAAGTCATCACCAAATGACACGCTGTATGTATTTTTATTTCTGCCACAACACCTGCACTTCTGAGGGAAACTCCACAACAGCAAGGACTTCATCTTTCTTGTCCACTGTGACAGTGCCGGGGCGTGGCACGCAGAGGTCCCCAATACATACTTGTTGAGTGAACTAGTGATCTACTGCCTATTCTGCTAGAATTTATTGACTGGGCTTGAGTTCTGAATTTCTCAGTATGAATCTGTACTGGCCTCTTACTCCTGAATTAGCAGTTGCATTTCTTTTCGCATTTAAAATGTTGCTCATCTGTGGTTTTTCTCCTCTAAAAGAATCTGACTAATCTATGATTCGTCTGCTTTCTTGATCTTCTGCTTTCTTGATCTTCTCAGTGTCGTCTTTCGTTTACTGGTTAACAGTGCTTTGTGTTTTCTTCCATCAGTTGCTGTTTCTGCCTTAGGAACTCTGCTCCTTGTTTTTAATATCATTTTTAAACATCTTTTAAATCGTAAGGTGTGGTTATTGGTACAATACTCTTGTTACTGGGTCAGTCCAAGGAGCCTAGTCTGTCCTGCTGATGGATCTGTGGGACTCTGCAGTTGGCAGGAAGCTGGTAGAGGGAGGGAGGACAGATGCCAGCAGGGCTCTGGTGTGTCCAGAGCTCTTCTAGTGCGGTGGTTTTAGGTAAATTACTAATCTCTCTGAGCTCAGCTCCTTTGGTCTAAGAGTACAGAGAGAAATGATGGTTGCTGGAGTTTTGTGTAGAGAGTGTGAGCTCAATGTGAAAGGCCATTGCCTAAATGTGAAAGGTTCCAGAACACAGCAAGAGTGTTCAGACGCTTTCCTCAAGGCTGGGGTGCATGGGGGCGGCTGATTGTTCACTGTCTCAAGGGACTCACAAGTGAACGGTTGTTCAAGTCAGATAAAAAGGATGCTGGGCTGGGGAGAATATGTTCTTGGACTCTATGAGGGTGAGGCAGAGGAACGTATCATGGTACAGAGTAGAAGAATCATGTCATATAGAATAGATCTGATGGAGAGGAGGGAGGCCTGAGTGAGCCTGCACCATTGCCCTGAGCAGGGCTGTGCGTCCACACTCCATGTGGCCACAACTCAGGCCTCCCTGCGTGGCCTCTGCCATCCCAACAAAGTGGCGAGGGAAGCGCCCAGGTTGGCAGTGTCCGCGCCTGAGGTGACCCTGGAAGAGTCCAGGAGGCCTGTGGTGGGAAAGTACTTTTTTTTTTTTTTGGTGTAATTTAATAAAGATCGTTTCAAAGGATACTGCTTATGCTCCAAGTCTCAAGTTTGTGTTTCTGTGTCTGCGATGGGCAGCACTGTACTTGAGCAGAGACAGTGGGGTCAGTTCCCTT